>PVIH01012071.1:32532-45201 GCA_004025045.1 Sigmodon hispidus
AGAGAGAGAGAGAGAGAGAGAGAGAGAGAGAGAGAGAGAGAGAGAGAGAGAGAGAGAGAGAGAGAGAGAGAGAGAGAGAGAGAGAGAGAGAGAGAGAGAGAGAGAGAGAGAGAGAGGGAAAGAAGGAAAGAAGGAAGGAAAGAAAGAAAGAAAGGAGAAGACGGAGTCAACAGTAGCCATAAGGACAACCTTTATGCCACTTCAAGCTGGTCTTGAAGTCTCCACAGTGGACTTGAAAAAAGTGCGTATGACAACAGCTAATGACGCCAGCTCCTAAAGCAGCTTCAGCCAAGGCTGCTTCCAGTAGTTTGGATTAGGAGGCTCGGTGAACTCTGGATGAACTGGCTGCGACCGTCATTCTCCACCCACGCGAGACGGAAACACGCCCCCTGGTGGCCGCAAGGAGGGACTGCTGTGATTGCTCTCCAGAGGCAAGGGTGTGATTGGTCCAAAAGTAAACCAAGGCTATGACTGGTTCTAAAGAGATCCACGATGATTCACCCAAACACGAGGCCTCTGGCTGTATAAGTGGGTCGCTCAGGCTCATCATGTCACCTAAAGGCACATTCCTTCTCTGGTGTTGCACATTAGACCTAATAGGAAGCTTCTCCCAGTTTCTTAGCTACTGCCAGCAATGCCTGCCAGCTGGTAATATAAGGGAAGGGACAGCAGGGGGGCAGAGTGGCACAGCCAGCCAGGCTATGAAAGTGGCAAAGCAGTCAGTTTCTCGACAGCTGAACAAGAGCAGCTGAGCGTTTAGAGAGTGGCCAGGGCAGGAAGCAGGGTGAAGGAAACACTGAGATGGGAAGCGTTAGAAGAGCTGAGTCCAGGCAAGAATAAAGGCTTGGTTCGGGAGAAGTTCCAGAGGTTGTTAGTCTTCAGGACTGAGGATCTCAGACACCTTAGATCAGTTCTAACACTGACTGCTTTCAAGGGCTGAAGACTCCGGTTGAGTAGGCCTGCCTGAAAACTGGAATGCCAGCCACAGCCAGGGACTGAGGAGCCCCAACTTCCTGAGTTGGCACAAAATCTGTAACACTTGCAGGGCTACATGTCTCAATGCCAGAGGCATTCAAGAGAATTGTGACTCTACAGGGGTACCCCTGCTGCTGCTCCCACATGCCTGAACTCAGTCAAACTTTAGGGAATACAGAGCTTCCTTCCAGAGACCAACATTTGAGACTGTCTCCTTGTCTACCTCAGGATTTCTATCTGGGTGGAACAAAAGGACCCTGTGAGTTGATTTCAGAAGAAAAGGAAGAAACCAGGGAGAGAGGGGAGGGGTGAGCAACTGAGAGGGTCAGGCAATATGACAGTTGCCAGCCTGTCTTAATAATCAGTTAAGAGCTAGGCCTTGGTCTCTGCTTCTTGGAACCAAGCAGGCAGTTTCTGAGGAAGAGCCATAAACAAAGGACAGTCAGTTTCCAACACCCTGACAGCAAGGATGAAGAAGCCTGGTACATGTAGTACCTGCCCGGAGGCAGTCCCACAGCCTATAAGCTCAAGGTAATAGCCAAAGAAGGATGGAACCTGGGACTTGTCCAGGCCTGCCAGCCTAGCCAATCAGGATGTACTAACATGATTGCCACTTGCTTAAGTCGATCATATATAAAATGACCAAACTGACTTAGGAACCCATCTCCTAGCTGTTCTTAAAAAGAGCCTGCGAGCTTCTCATGGTTGACACCATTTTGCCTTTGTGTAGAATGGCCATCCCCGGCATGCTGGTCATAATATTCTCGCTGATTGCATACATGGGTGGTGGTCTCTTGTGGACTTCTCCAGGACCCTAACATATGGCTCATTAGCCAGGAAGTCCCCCCAAAGCTCCGAGCATGTTGAGTGTCTGAGAACCAGGTCAGTGAGTGGTCTGCATTCTGGTTGTCACTGTGTTACTGTGCTGTTCCCCACGTTTCTGTTTGAAGCTCAAGCTAAGAGAAGTCTAGGCCCGGGGGGGGGGGGGGGCTGGATGGACACATTCTTGGCACTTGCCGCACATGTGGTCCAGAGATATCTCTGATTCATCTGCTCCTGTAAGAGACTGTGGAGCCTCCTGATTGGACTGGGAGACTGTGGAGCCCCCTGATTGGACTGGGAGACTGTGGAGCCTCCTGATTGGACTGGGAGACTGTGGAGCCCCCTGATTGGACTGGGTTTCGCAGGTCACTCCTGCTAGGTGGGGCTTGATGGGGCTCGCTTAACCTTGAGAATGGCCATTGTCTCAGATCTGGAGTAGTGTTACCTGATGGAGTGTGACACTGTTGTTCCTCTCCTTTATTCTGGAAAGGCTGAGGCAAACAACCTTTGCCCTCCCCTTATTGGGAGTATTCTCATTGGATCATTTCCAAGACTTTGGGGCCCAATGACTTGGGGCTTATTACCCAGAAAGGAAAATGCTCCAAAGAGGAGGAAGAGGAGGAGGAGAAGAAGAAGAGAGAGAGACATGGCAAGGGCTACCTCCCTCTGACAATCCCTTGCTCTCTGGCTCACAGTGAGGGCCGGGCTAACCCTGGCTACTAGAGAAGGCCACAGTCAGCTGTGACCTTTACTGGGGAAGCACACTCAATGCAGACAGGGCATCCAGGAGGTGACTACCTACAATGGATAAGCTGTGATGAATGCCAGAGAATCTGGGGTTAATTGTTATAGTCAGAGGAATTAACAATTGATTTTTCAGAAATACTGGCTGCCAAGGGCACTCTGTACCCACCAGCCACTGCTCCCTCCTCCCTTCCTTGCTAAGCTAAGTTCTTCTTCACTGTGATGATTTTGTGATAACATCAAGGCTATTTCTGCTGGCCAGCCGCTATGTTCCCACATTAACCCTTTTCTGTTCTGATACTTTTTAAAATTTATTTATTTATTATGTTTACAGTATACAGAAGAGGGTACCAGATGTCATCATAGATGGTTTTGAGCCACCATGTGGTTGCTGGGAATTTAACTCAGTACCACTGGAAGAACAGTCAATTTTCTTAACCTCTGAGCCACCTCTCCAACCCCTGTTCTGATACTTCTTGAAAAACTGTTTAATTAAAACCAGCCTATAAAATATATTTGGAAAAAAATATGCTTTTTTCCCACAAGAAAGGAAAATATATAGGTTCTTGTTATTTGGAGCCAATGGATTATAAATACTTGTTATTGGGCTGGAGAGATGACTCAGAGGTTAAGAGCACTGGCTGTTCTTCTAGAGGTCCTGAGTTCAATTCCCAGCAACCACATGGTGGCTCACAACCATCTATAATGAGATTTGGTGCCCTCTACTGGTGTGCAGGCAGAACACTGTATACATAGAAAATAAATAAATCTCTAATAAATAAATAAATATTTGTCATTTAGGGGAATTGGTTACAAATTATTATTGGTTATGGTAAGTAAAACTACTGCTAGTCTCAGATATTTCACATTGGTACAGGTTTTTATATGGTGATGCAAATACACTTTTATTATGATATATGCACATATGTATTTCTACTCTCATTTGAAATATTGTACTTACATAATGCTCTGAATTTCTGGGAAGAAAACACAAAAAAAGACTTTGAAAAAAATTTGCATGTTGGGCTGGAGAGATGGATCAGCGATTAAGAGCACTGACTGCTCTTCCAGAGGTCATGAGTTCAATTTCCAGCAACCACATGATGGCTCACAACCATCTGTAATGAGATCTGGTGCCCTCTTCTGGCATGTAGGGACACATGCAGGCAGAACACTGGAGACATAATAAATAAACTTTTTTTTTAAAAAAATGCATGTTTTCTGAGAAGCAAAAAGAAAGCAGGAAACTAGAATAATAAAAAGGGTGGGGGATTTGTCTATGTCTGACTAAACCCAGGAGCAAAACTAGGAAAAGCCTGACCTGTGGATATGTGAGAAGTTACAAAAGGCTAGCGGGGTTATGAACTATAGTGAATTTGGAGAGAAGCCATAAATATATTTGGAAACTTACCCATATTGGGTTAATTCTGGTTGGTTTTCTTCATTTTAAAAAACCTGCTGATTCTTCACTGAAAAATATTTATGTTAGAAATGGGGTCATGTTTTATACAGAAGAGAACCAGAGACATGCCTCCATTTTATATTATAAAGGTAAAATAAAGTTCAGTTTCATATTCCTGGCAGGGGGCCTTCCTAGTTCTGGGAGAACAATAGACCAAGCAGGGGGCCTGCCCAGTCCTGGGAGAAGAATAGACCAAGCATTAGCCAAGAACATGTCTTGTAGCCAAACCACAAAATGTTCCCAACCTAGAGACAGCTAATCAAAAGCCATGCCAGGTGGGGTCCAAAAATACCCTGATGTAGAAAGTCGCTGAGCACAAGCCAATCAGTAGCACACTTGCACTATGTCCCCAAGCAACCGATTTTGTTGTAATTTTTGCTTTTAAAAACCCATGCAACTGGGGCTGGAGTGATGGCTCAGGGGTTAAGAACACCGACTGTTCTTCCAGAGGTCCTGAGTTCAATTCCTAGCAACCACATGGTGGCACATAACCATCTGTGATGAGATCTGGTGCCCTCTTCTGTATACTGTATACATAATAAATAAATCTTTAGAAAAAAAAAAAAAACAAACAACCACGTAACGTAGGATAAGCAGCTCCCCCTTGCTCTGTTGCAACAGAAGTGTGGAGTAAGCTCCCCGCATGGCTTGTATTGTGCTAACAATAAACCTTGCTGTTGCATTTCAGACATGTGGTCTCTCTAGGGGTCAAGCTTTGGGCAGAACAGTCCCCATTCTCATTTCCAGATTCTGTCTAGATAAAGAACTCTGTCAGCCATCACAGGGCTTTTGCCCCTTCTGCTATTGTGCTGATTGCTTTTGTCTCTTACGTCATTGATGCCTTAATGGGTACCATTAAGCTGATGATGCTAAAATCCCATTACCAGCCCCTGGATCAAACCAACAACACACAAACTTGCAGATGGCCACAACCGAAGAAGCAGAGACTCATTTTGCTGTTAGTAATGGGAAATCCTCTATATAAATAAACCTCCTCATGGCTATTCTCACCTCTGTAAATCTCACACAGAATCCAGTGTGAGCCGGCTTCCTGATCCCACTGGATGATATCTGATGGGCATATGCTTCTGACTTAAACCGCTATGTTAATGTTCAGATTTTAAATCAGAACAAAAGGCTCTTGCATCCTGGTCCAATTAATTCCAAGAATAGTCTACTACCCTGATGATAAAATTTTTTTACCACTTAAAACCATCACCAGGATGAGAAAAATGAAAAATCATCACAGCCATCTTGGTATCCACTCTTTTAGGAAGCCGCCTAACTGGAGCTGTAAGCCTTGTTGTTACAAGATCAGAACTACAGGACTTTGAGAATGGCAGTAGATACAAATGTCACTGCCCTAGGGGGAAAAAAACATCTGTTGCACATTTAAAGAAATCACTCTCCTCTCTAGATAAAAATAATTCTCCAAAATAGAAAGGGCCTATGAAAGACTCCAAGAGGGAGCAATGTTGTTTTTATGTTAACCATTCTGGAAATATTAAGGACTCCATGACCCTATTTAGAGAGAGGTTACAAAACAGACAATAAGAAAAACAATAAATGAGGGAGGGATGATATAAATCTTTATTCAACTGCTCACCCTGGTTCACTACTCTCCTGTCACCCTTAGCTGGGCCTTTAATCACCTTACTGTTAGTTCTGGCCTATGGACCTTACATAATTAAAGCTTTAATCAGGTTTATTAAGGAATGGATCTCCACTGTCCAACTAATGATTTCCAAACAAATACAAGCCTGTAAACCGAAAAGAAATATCTCCAAGATTCGAGGAGATGCACTTCTCAAGGGAGAAATGAGAGGCCCAGGCAGAATTCATGACAGCCTGTCTTTTTTTTTTTTTTTTTTTTTTTAAAAACTTTATTTTATTTATTTATTTACTTATTTGTCTTGATGTTTTCCTGGAACTGGAACTACAGACAGTTGTTAGCTGCCATGTGGGTGCTGAGAATTGAACCCGGGTCCTCTGGAAGAGCAGACGGTGCTCTCAACCGCTGAGCCATCTCTCCAGCCCCATGACAGCCTGTCTTAAATATTTATTTTTTATTTTATGTGAAAGCCTGTCTTAAATATTTATTTTTTATTTTATGTGAATTGGTGTTTTGTCTACATGTATAACTGTGTAAAGGTGTTAGATCTTGGAATTACAGACAGTTGTTAGCTGCCATGTGGATGCTGGGAATCGAATTCAGGTCTTCAGAAGAACAGTCAGTGCTCTTAACCACTGAGCCATCTCTCCCGCCCTGACAGCTTGACTTAATAACTCAGTTAAGATCTAGGCCTTGGTCCCTGCTTCTTGGAACCAAGCAGGCAGTTTCTGAGGAAGAGCCACGAACAAAGGACAGTCAGTCTCCAACACCCTGACAGCAAGGATGAGGATGCAGCCCCCACAGCCAATAAGCTCAAGGTAATAGCCAAATAAGGATAGAGCCTGAAACTTGTCCAGGCCTGCCAGCCCTAGCTAATCAGGATGTACTAACATGATTGCCACTTGCTTAAGTCTATCATATATAAAATGACCTAACTGCCTTAGGGACTCTCCTTTAGCTGTTCTTAAAAGGAGCCTGTGAGTTTCTCTCAGGATTGTTGCCTTTTTGCCTTTGTGTAGAATGGACCTCTCTGAAATGCTGGTAATAAATGCTCTTATTGATTGCATATCTGGTGATCTTTTGTGGGTCTTCTTCAGAACTCTAACAATGACCAAGCAAGCTGGCCTCAGAATGTAAGCCTGGATCCTGCCAATGCCTGGCTTCTCTCCAACTCTTCCTCCTGGGCAACTAGGATTCCCTCCCAGATGAGCAACTAAGGATCTTCCACTGAAGGGAAGAAGGAGGGATGGTATAAACATCTAGGTTACACTCTCTCCAGATTTAGCAATAAGAAGAAATGGGAAGGTTCTCCAACAGCAATGCAGAGTTCAGGGGAAAGATGCTCCATCAGCCTGATAAAGAAGAATGTGGGTTGGAGACATGGCTCAGAGGTTAAGAGCACTGACTGTTCTTCCAGAGGTCCTGAGTTCAATTTCCAGCAACCACTTGGTGGTTCACATCATCTATAATGACATCTGGTATCCTCTTCTGTATGCGGTATACATAATAAATAAATGATTTTTTAAAGAAGGATACAAGGGGGCTGGAGAGATGGCTCAGCGGTTAAGAGCACCGTCTGCTCTTCTAGAGGACCTGGGTTCGATTCCCAGCACCCACATGGCAGCTAACAACTGTCTGTAGTTCCAGTTCTAGGCAAATAAATAAATAAAGTTTAAAAAAAAAAAAAAAAAAAGAAGGATACAAGACAAGAAAAAGAAATAAGGCATGGATAAAAGTAAAGCCACAGATACCAATACAGAATGTAAATGCTGCAAGACTTGCCATGTGTCCCTGGAGTGTTGGCCAATGGCTGGCTTCAAGAAATTAATTAAAAGTATGAGTTGACAGGTATAGTGGTGCATGTCTGTAATTTCACCATTTGGGTAGCTGAGACAAGAGTATCTAGAATTTTAGGATAGCCTGAGCTATCTAGCACAACCCTGTCTCAAAAAAATACAGGTCTTCTCCAGAGAGAGATAGATATGCCTTTTTAAATATAAGTCATAGACCCATTGGTGATTGCTATTCAATAGCTGTTTTATGTTTCTCTTATCAATTTAAAAAAATATTATTTATGTGTATGAACTTTTTTTCCTGTATGTGTACCTCATGTGTGCTTGGTGCTCATGGGAATCAGAAGAGGACATCACAGTCCCTGGAACTTGAGTTGCAAATGAATTGCCATGTAAATTGCTGGGAATTGAACATGGATTCTCCCCTCTGAAATAGCAGCCAATGCTCCAATGCTTTTTACTACAGAGCCACGTCTCCAACCCTATTTCTTTTTCTAGTTTTATTTTTTAAACAATTCAATTTCTTTTTTAAAAAAAGATTTATTTATTTATTACTTACGTAGTGTTCTGTGTACATGATGCATGTATGCCAGAAGAGGGCGCCAGATCTCATTACAGATGGTTGTGAGCCAACCTGTGGTTGCTGGGAATTGAACTCAGAACCTTTAGAAGAGCAGCCAGTGCTCTTAACCTCTGAGCATCTCTCCAGCTCCTCTAGGTTTTTTTTTTAAGATTTAAATATTTTTATTTTATATACAGGTGTTTTGCTTTTATACATGTTCTTGCCTGCTACCTCAGGAGGCCAGTAGAGGGTGTTGGCTTCCTGGGTCCTCTGGAAGATTAACAAGTGCTCTTAAGTGCTGACCCATCTCTCCTTTTTCTTTTCTTTTTTTTTTTTTTAACTTTATTTATTTATTATTTATTTATTTATTTGCCTTGGTGTTTGCCTGGAACTGGAACTACAGACAGTTGTTAGCTGCCATGTGGGTGCTGGGAATCAAACCCGGGTCCTCTGGAAGAGCAGACGGTGCTCTTAACCGCTGAGCCATCTCTCCAGCCCCCTCTTTTCCTTTTCTTTAAATTATGTGTATGTGGAGGTGGTGGTGAGCATGTGCATGTGAGTGCAGGTGCCAGAGGAGACCACGGGCTTTGGATCCCATGGAGCTGGAATTATAGATGTGAGCCTCCCAACGTCGGGGCGGGGAGCTAAGCTTCGTCCGGTCCTCTACAAGAGCAGGACATGCTCTTAACCACCAAGCAGTTTCCACAGCTACATTCTCTTCTTTTTTGTTAAAGCTTGAAGACAATTTTATTATTAAAGTTTAAAAGAAAACTCTAGGGCAGACAAGTTGTATTCAAGAGGAAGAGAAAGAACACCCCCTACCCCCTAAAAAAAGCTATGCTGCTTGAATTAGGTTGATGCAGAGGTCAGCTACATGGCAGACACGGCTGTGAGGGAAGCTTTGGAGAAAAGAATTCTAAGGAGCCAGTGAAAGCACACTCGGACTCTAGCCACTAAGGGTCAGAAGAGAAAAAAACTTTGTGCCTTTCTGAGAGACTCAGAAAGGTGAGGGGGGACGGGGGGGGGTGTACAGGGGACAAGGACTGCCTTCTTTTCTTCCTGCAAAGCCCCTGTGTTTGTTCAAGACAGGATTTTTCTGTGAAACACGAGCTAGCCTCAAACCCCTCCTGCCTCTCAAGTGCTGAGTGTACAGGTGCACAGCCCCCAGCCGGACATGGTTGGTTTATTTTTATTTTTTAAAAAATTATTGCACCAGGTGTGAGGGCATGTGCCGTAGTCAGATGGATCTCTGTGAGTTTGAGACCAGTCTGATCAACGTAAAGAGTTCCAGGCCAGCCAGGATTACGTGGTGAAATTTTGCTGTCTCAAAAAGTAATACAAATTGGGGTTGAAGATATGTCTCAGCAGTTGAGAGCACTCGCTGATCTTCTGAAGGACCAGAGTGCAGTTCCCAAGGTGCCCTCACACGTGTGGCTTGTACTCACACACACAGATACACACACACACACACACACACACACACACACACACACACACACACACTCTTTAAAAAATATTGCAAATATATGTGCTATCCTAAAGGTCCTGGGTATCAGACTTTGGTCACCAGTCTTGGTGGCAAGTAATTTCCTGATTAGCTACCTGACTGTCCCCAGTGGTTTATTTTATTTTATTACTTGTTTGTTTGAGGCAGTGTTTCTCCATGCAGCCCTGGCTTTTCTGGAACTTGCTCTGTAGACCAAACTGGCCTTGAATTCAAAGACCTGCCAGACGCTGCCTCCAAAGTGTTGAGATTAAAGGTGTGTGCCTCCATTTCTGACTCCCAAGTGGTTTCCTTTTAATCTTACTGGGTAGAATGTGGAAAGAGTGTGAACTGATATGCAAGGGCTATGAGATCACACTGGGAAGCCCAGCTCCACAGAGACTGGGTTATTGAATAGCCTTGGTTTATTTTGTTTAATCAGCTACAGCTTACTGAAACAAGCCAACAGGTAACTTTTATAACCTGGTACCTAGAAGAAAATCATTTTACTACTTCATATGTATATAGTAGATGACGAGTTCACAGGTGGTATGTAGTTTAGGGAATAGTGGACAGGCTTAACAAGTCCAAATTCAATTGTGCTACCGATATTTTATAGAGAACACAATATAAGAGTACATGTTTGTCTCAACTAAAAGGGCCCTAGAAGTTTATATCAATATGTGGATTTTTTTTCAGGAATACACAAAATTTATTTTATGCCTAATACATAGAGGAACATCAGGTTCTTCAAGATGCACTTAAATAAAGTCAAATCATATGTGCCAAAGTTTATTGTGAGTCTTTCTTTCTAGGTAAAGCAAGCACTATTTCATCTGGCTTCTTCTGTTCATTTTTAAGGATTTATGTATTTATTTATTGTTTGTTTTTCGAGACAGAGTTTCTCTGTGTAGCCTTGGCTATCCTGGAACTCACTTTGTAGACCAGGATGGCCTCACACTCACAGAGATCCATCTGCTCTGCCTCGTGATTGAGAATTAAAGGCCTTTGCCATCACCTCCTGGTTTATGTACTAATTTAATATATGTAGACAATTAATTAATGTCTGTTTAGCTACATCAGTGTGTGTGTACCATGCAGCAACCCGGAAGAGGCTGGAATAGGGAATCAGTCCCTTTGGACCTGGAATTAAGGTGATTGTGAGCTGCCTTGTGGATGCTGGAAACTGAACCCAGGTCCTCTGCAAGGGCAGCAATTGCTCTCTCCAATTCCTTTTCTTCTTTGTAAATATCAGGCTATTTTGTTTTTATTGTTTAGCTACCAAAAGCCTTTTAAGGTAATTAAATATATAAATTATTCAAATTTCTGGAGAAATAATAATTAAATTGATGAAAATGAGAGACAGAAACTGGTCAGGCAGTTTTAAGGTAGAATACTCCCAAAGTAAAAATTTTTCCCTGGGTAAAAGCTGGAATTGGTGGACTGGAGAGATGACTCAGAGGTTAAGAGCACTGGCTGTTCTTCCAGAGGTCCTGAGTTCAATTCCCAGCAACCACATGGTGGCTCACAACCATCTATAATGACATCTGATACCCTCCTCTGTATACTGTATAAATAATAAATAAATCTTTAAAAAAAAAAAAAAGCTGGAAATGCCCTTGCTTTGTTGTTAGCCTTCTGCTCTTGTTGAAGGCCAGAGATACCAGAACCATTTAAGCTGAAATGCCTGGTTCTTCCCTGCCTAGAGATCAAGAATGCCAGAAGACAAGTCTGGCTTATCCATCTTTCTTGTCCCCTTAATAAGAATCACTTAAACTATATTCGAGTCTGTGCCTTGCCGTGGACCTGGACACCTCATGAATGGGTCAGGGCTAATGTGTACCCTCCACCTCATAAAGCCTAATTAACTCAGAGGTGGGACCCTTAATGATACCTTGTTCCCAGGGACCCACTCCTTTTGTTAAAAAATATTCACTTATTTATTACATATACAGTGTTTTGCCTACATGTATTCCTGCAGGACAGAAGAGGGCACCGGATCTCATTATAGATGATTGTGAGCCACCATGTGGTTGCTGGGAATTGAACTCAGGTCCTCTGGAAGAACAGCCAGTGCTCTTAACTGCTGAGCCATCTCTTCAGCCCGGGACCCACTCCTTTTACACAGGAACTCTGCCTTCTTGCCCTCAAATTCCTACCACCTATGAATCTATCCTAAAAATTCATCCTCCTGTGGTCCATGAATTTTATTCTTCAAATTCACAAGACAGGAACCTCCAGGCCACTAATTCAGTGGAAGTTTTAGGTGACAGCTTGTGTGTGTGTGTGTGTGTGTGTGTGTGTGTGTGTGTGTGTGTGTCACTCTCAACTCCTGAGTGAAAACCATCAGATGTGTGGAAACGTCCATCAAACTCAGAGACACTACCTTCTCCCACATCAAAACAACTTAAAGACCATCAGTGTTTCAGGATTTTAAGTCAGCATCATGTGGATGCTCAAGGTAACTGATGGTTAATATTGATTGACAACTTGACAGGATCTAGGACCACCTAGAAGCATCCTCTGTGAGCAGTTAGGCTAATTAAGGTGGAAAGATCCACCTTAATTGTGGGTAGCACCATTCCATTGTCTGGAATCCAGGACTGACCAGCTGTGAAGGTCAGAAAGTGGTGACCCACACCTTTAATCCTAGCTCTAGAAACGTTGAAAGAGGAAGTAAGATAGCTGGGTGGAGGGAGAAAGGGAGGAGTCCAGCTTTTCCTACCACTGCCTGACTGTTAGGCCTTACAGATGATCTCTGCCTTCCCAGTGATGGGATTAAAGGCATCGGTCACCAGTCTCTGACCTTCATGGCTTGGCTATGGGTGATTCTGTCCTCTGATATTCCAGAATATTTTTATTAAATATACAATATATCGCCACATCTGCCCAGCTATCATTCATGTTCTTTTCTTTAAGGGAAGCCATCAAAGCTTTTTTCTTCCCTCTCCACATTTTCTTTTAAAGATTCATTTGTTTTTATCTTATATATTTGAGGGTTTTCCTGCCTGCTTGTCCCACATACATGCTTGGTGTCCATAAAGTCCTGAAGAAGGCATGGAACTAGAGTTAGAGACAGTTGTGAGCTGCCATGTGGATGCTCTGAATCGAACCAGGGTTCTCTGCAAGAGCAGCCAGTGCCCTTAACAGCTGAGCCATCCCTCCGAATCCAGGGTCTCATACCTGAACATCAAGGGCTCCTTACTGGGCCAGCAA
>PVIH01012071.1:53208-65747 GCA_004025045.1 Sigmodon hispidus
ATTTAGTTTTTTTTTTTTTTTTTTTTTTTTTTTTTTTTTTTTTTTTTTTTTTTTTTTTTTTTTTTTAGTCAACAGTAGCATGAAAATATCTGTGGTTTCTGGTAGAAACAGACACAGTCACTGTTACTACTGCCTACAGTCATACTGAAGGAAATTAAGGTTCATTCATTAAGGATGTTTTTTAAAATACTTGTATTACTTTTAATCATGTGTAGGGGCATGTGTCTGCATGTGAATAAATGCATACAAGTGCCAGTGCTCCCAGAGGCCATGGGTGTTGTGTTCTCTGGAATTGGAGTTACAGACAGTTGTGAATCACCTAATACGGGGTGCTGGGAATTGAACTCGGGTCCTCTGGAAGAACAGTAAGTGCTCTTAACTGCTGAATCATCTTTCTAGCCTTGTTTTATTTGGCAGATAGGATCTCAATGTGTTTCTCAGGCTAGTTTCAAGCTTGTGAGCTTTCTCTCTCAGCCTCTTAAGTGCTGGCATTACAGTGTTTACGTCCAACGTCGCAGACCTCATAAATGACACAGGCTTGTGGGTTCCAGATCAAAATATCCTTTTCTAGAGTTGGTACCCCTAAGGACTATGGCATCTGTTTCATTTGTTAAAATGACCCTGAGCTGGCTTCTGAGTTACTGGGCATCCTGACTACCCAAAGAGTCATATGCTCAGATGCATTTTTCTGAACACAGCCCTAGAGGTCCACCCCAAGGAGGTCCTCCTGAAAGACCTAGACTGAGCTCTGAGCTCCCTCCAGTCTCCCAATGCCAAGGCCTTCCTGTACTAGTCACAGAATAATGTCACATTCCATGCTCTTTAATCTTCTGCATTGGGCTTATCAGTGTTTATTAAGCTCCTATTATGAATGCCCATCTTTTTGTCTTGATATGGAATCAGGTGTGTGTGCTTAAATATGTTAAAAATATATTTCTGGAAAGATATATAAGAAGTACCAAGCCAGGCAGCACATACTTTTAATCCCAGTACTCAGAAGGCAGAGTCAGGCAAATCTCTGAGTTTGAAGCCAGCCTGGTCTACAGAGTGAGTTCCAGGACAGCCAGAGCTACACAGAGAAACCGTGTCTCAAAAACAACAACAAAAAGAAGTGTCATCAGAGGCGTGGTAGGTTACAAAAAATAGCTCTGCCTTCTGTGTATGGTTTTTTTAAAAGATTTTTTAAAAAACTGGGCATGATCCATGCCTTTAATTCCAGCATTTGGGAGACAGAGCAGGGAGTTCCATGTGTTTGAGATCTGTCTAATTTGCATAGTGAGTGCCGGGCCAGCCAAGGTAACACAGGGAAATCCTAACTCAAAGATAAACTTTTTTTTAAAGTGTATGTGTGTGTGTGTGTGTGTGTGTGTGTGTGTGTGAGAGAGAGAGAGAGAGAGAGAGAGAGAGAGAGAGAGAGAGAGAGAGAGAATGCTCACATCCAGTGTGTGTAGATGAGAGAGAGAGAGAGAGAGAGAGAGAGAGAGAGAGAGAGAGAGAGAGAGGAAGAGGAAGAGAGAGAGAGAATGCTCACATCCAGTGTGTGTAGATGCCTGTGGAGGCCAGAAGAGAGCATCAGATCCTCTGAAGCTGCTGTTACAGGTCCACCATGGCTGCTGGGAACTGAACTCTGGTCCTCTGGAAGAGCAGCAAGCACCCTTAACTGCTGAGCCATCCCTTCAACCGTGTGTGTGTGTGTGTGTGTGTGTGTGTGTGTGTGTGTGTGTGTGTGTGTGTGTGTGTGTGTTTGTGTGTGTCTGTGTGTCTGTGTGTGTCTGTGTGTGTGTCTGTGTGTCTGTGTGTCTGTGTGTCTGTATGTGTTTCTGTGTGTGTGTGTGTGTCTGTGGGTGTGTGGTGTTTTGCTGTTCCTCGGGTCAAGAGGTAGAATATATTTCTCTGCACCCTTCAGTCTCCCTAGCCAGGTTACTTGCTCTGACCATAAAAGGTACCAAGAGGGATCTAGAATTCTGAGCCTGAATGAGAAAAGGTCTCAAAGCATCTAGCCTTTGTAGTCAGAAGTTTCTCTATCCCACCTGGCCAGTCCCATAGCCACTTATGAAATAATTACTCAGAAGCTTAATCTTATAGTAAATGCTGAGCCAGTAGTCCAGACATATTACTGACTAGCTCTTATGCTCTAAATTAACCCATGATTCTATTTATGTTTGGCCACATGGCTTGGTACCTTTGCTTCAGTGCAGCATTCTCATCTTGCTTCCTGTGCATCTAGCTGGTGTCTCCTGCTTTGCCTTTCCTCTTCCCAAAATCCTCTTAGTCTGTTTAGCCCCACCTATACTTCCTGCCTGCTTACTGGCCAATCAGCATTTTATTAAACCAATATGAATAACAAATCTTTATAGTATACAAGAGCATTATTCTACAAGCCTTCTTATCTTGCTATTTTTTCCCTACTTGTTTTTCTTTTTTGTTCCCGCCCTTCTTTTCTTTCCTTCCATATTTCTCTCTCTTTAGATAAGATCTTACTTAGCCCAGGCCTTTACATAACAGAGGCTGTTAAACTTCTGGCCTTCCTGCCGAATGGTGGTAACACATGCATTTAATCCCAGCACTCAGAAAGCAGAGGCAGAGAATACTGTATACATAATAAATAAGTAAAAATTAAAAATAAAGAAGGCAGAGGCAGGTAGACTTCTGTGAGTTTGAGATCAGCTTGGGCTACAGAGTGAGTTCTGGGACAGCCAAGGCTACACAGAGAAAGCCTGTTTTAAAAAAACCAAAAGAGGGGGCTGGAGAGATGGCTCAGCGGTTAAGAGCACCATCCGCTCTTCCAGAGGACCCGGGTTCGATTCCCAGCACCCACATGGCAGCTAACAACTGTCTGTAGTTCCAGTTCCAGGCAAACACCAAGGCAAATAAATAAATAAATAAATAAATAAAATAAAGTTTTTAAAAAAAACCCATTTAAAAAAAAAAACCCAAAAGAAAACAAAAACCTTTCTGATCCTCCTGCCTCCACTTCACTTTGCTGGGCTCAGCTATGACAGGCATACAGCCCCCTTCTGGTTTTACGGAATGCTGGGTATCAAACTCAGTGCTGCTTGCTCAATGTCTTAATTAGGGTTTCTATTTGCTGTGATGAGACTCCATGACCATGCAACTCCCCCCTCCTCTTGTTTCTGAGATATGTAACCCTGGCTGACCTTCAACTCACATAGATCGGCCTGCCTCTGCCTCGATGGGATTAAAGGTGAGCACCAGTGCACCTGACCACTGCAACTCTTTTGTTTGACATTCATTTATTATGCATACAGTGTTCTACACTGTATACACAGTGTGCTTCCTGCATGTATGCTTGCACACCAGAAGAGGACACCGAATCTCATCACAGATGGTTGTGAGGCACCATGTGGTTGCTGGGAATTGAACTCAGGACCTCTGGAAGAGCAGTCAGTGCTCTTAACCTCTGAGCCATCTCTCCAGTCCCCACAGCAACTCCTATAAAGGAAAAACATTTACTTGGGCCTGGCTTACGGTTCAGAGGTTTAGTTCATTATCATCATGGCAGTATGGAGGCAGGCGGGCAGGCAGACACGGTGCTGGAGAGGAAGCTGGGAGTTCTGTATCTGGATTGGCAGGGAGCAGGAGGAGAGAGGAACCCACCGAGTCTGGCTTGAGCATTTGAGACCTGGTAGCAATTCCTCCGACAAGGCCACACCTCCTAATGGTGCCACTCCCTGGTGACCAAGCAAACGCATGAGTCTGTGGGGGCCATTCCTATTCAAATCACGACACGCAGCGGCAAGAACTAAGCTACATTCCTAACTGAAGAATGTCATTTAAAAAGCACATCAAGGGGCTGGAGAGATGGCTCAGCGGTTAAGAGCACCGTCTGCTCTTCCAGAGGACCCGGGTTCGATTCCCAGCACCCACGTGACAGCTAACAACTGTCTGTAGTTCCAGTTCCAGGCAAACACCAACCAAGGCAAATAAATAAATAAATAAATAATAAATAAAGTAAAAAAAAAAAAATTAAAAAAAAAAAAAGCACATCAAGTTATCAGCCTTCACCCGTAGACTTCCATCTGTCCCTTCTGCTCTAACTGGGTAAAGTACCTTATACTATTTGGTGGTTGAAGACCGACTCTAGCTGCTGGTGAGAGGTGCTACTGTACCCTTGTGGATATATTTTATTACTGTATCCAGCCCTGTGCCTATGTATCAGAAGAGGACTTTCCGATGCTTAGACCATGTTGAAGACCCAGATAACAGCTTTATTTTGTAGCTGCTCTTCCACAGGGGATTATCTGAGTCACAAGTCCAGATGTCAATTCTGAAGCCAGTGGGTGACCTACAACCTATTCTTTATAAAGAAGAGATTGAAAAAAAAAAAAAAAAAAAAGAGGAGGAGCTTGGGGGCTGGAGCGATGGCACAGAGGTTAAGAGCACTGACTGTTCTTCCAGAGGTCCTGAGTTCAATTCCCAGCAGCCACACGGTGGCTCACAACCATCTATAATGACATCTGGTGCCCTCTTCCGTATACTGTATACATAATAAATAAATCTTAAAAAAAGAGAGAGAGATTGGTTAAGTTCAGTTTCAGTTGGGGGGGGGGTTTGAAAGGCCTTCTGAAGTTCCTAGATATGACTTTGGCATTCTCAGAACATGATATCTTGGAAGACCTGGATGATTCTCATATGGTTGATGTCCTCAACTCCTGAGTAAAGGGTTTGCATGAAAGCTAAGGAGAGGGGTTGGAGAGATGGCTCAGCGGTTAAGAGCAATGATTGTTCTTCCGGAGGACCTGAGTTCAATTCCCAGCAACCACATGACAGCTAACAATTGTCTGTAATTCCAAGAGCTGACACCCTTACACGGTTATACATGCAGGCAAAACACCAATTCACATAAAATAAATAAATATTTTTTAAAAAGAAAGCCATGGAGAATAGCCCCTAGCATCCTGGATAGCACAAATGAGCACAATGTCCATCACTGTGGACAGCCACAGGAAAAATATATATTGTGTGGGGTAGAAAACCTTGGAGAGATGTTTTGTAACTGTTTGTGGGTTTTGTTTCTCTTTTGTTGTGTGATATGATCTCACTTCAATTGCCTAAGCTGGTCTTGAACTCACTATATAACCCAGATAAGCTGGAACTTGAGAGACTCCCACCTCTGCCTCTCTGAGTAGAGAGCGATAACAAATGTGGGCCATTCTCTTCCCGACCCCTGCAGGCCTGAAGTTTCATGACCCATGATTTATCTTCTGAAAAACTCACTGTGTTGCTGAGTGTATAGCTCAATGGTAGAATAATTTTTTAGCATGTGTAAAGCCCTGCCTTCGATTCCCAGATTGCAAAATTAGGGAACAACCTGCGACAACTTGCCTTTGTAGGTGGTGGAGGAGAATCTGGCCATTTCTTGAAATAGAAGATGTGATAGATATGTGGGATTTAGCCAGCAGATGGCGCTGGTAGAGCTGCAGGCCAGCTGCAGACCTGGCCCAGTCCAGCTACCACTGGGAGATGCTGACTTGTGAAGGCTGGTTCATGCCTGTTCTATAGACTCAGTCTTAAGGTCTCATCTACCATGAGCCCTGTCACAGAGGTGCAGTTATAAAATAGACTGTAATAAGGAGAGCTGTCCAAGCAGGGAAATAGGGCGACGCAATTCCGCCAAGTCTTCCACCCCACTGCACTGTGGCCAGCATGGCAGTGGTCAATTTCAGTAACTTCAAAATGGGAAAGGAGTGTATTTTGCTGACATGATTGCTAAAGAAAGGAACTTTTAAATAGAGTGGGCAGGTGGAGGAAGGATTCTGTGATGGTCACCTTAGAAATTCTGTAGAGGAAGCATCCTTGTGAGAAAGGAGTTCTTGGGACTCAGTGCTCAAACAGTCAGTCGGTTGCTTCTTTCCCTAGTAAACCCAAAGGTGCCAAGTTGTCAGTCTAAGGACATGAAATAGACCTTCCAGGCCTTACAGATGGGTCAGTTCTTTTAATACTGAGTTAGTTATGACAGTTTAAGATGATAACTGAGTGTTTCCAATGAAAAGTCATCTGACCCACAGAAACGTGATACCTCACTTGACGAAAGAGTCCTTGGATTAACTCATGGGCTCGACTTGTCACTCAGGGCCTCTCTAGCTCTTCTCCTGAGCCATAGTCACTCAGAAGTTGAAAGCCAGCTGCCATAGCATAGATCTTGTCATCTCACTGTGATATTCTAAAAGTTGGGAGAAAATATCTAGGAGAATTCATTTCTTGTCTCTATTTTTTTAGAAAAAGATTTATTTGTTTATTATGTATACAGTATACAGAAGAGGGCACCAGATCTCATTATAGATGGTTGTGAGCCACCATGTGGTTGCTGGGAATTGAACTCAGGACCTCTGGAAGAACAGTCAGTGCTCTTAACCTCTGAGCCATCTCTCCAATCTCTTGTTTTTGTTTTTCAAGACAGAGTTTCTCTGTTGTAGCTCTGGCTGTTTTAGAACTCACTCTGTAGACCAGACTGGCCTCAGAGTCACAGAGATCCACCAGCCTCTGCTGTCTCCTGAGTGCTAGGATTAAAGGCGCATCACCACCTCCTGGCATAAGTGTGTTTAATTTGGGGTTCTCAGTTTCAGAGGGTTGGAGTCCATGGCCAAGGGGGGGGCGGAGCATGGCAGCGGGCAGGATTGCTTGAACAGTAGTTGAGAGCTCACATTTAGATCTACAAGCATGAGACACAGAGCTACAGGGGAATGGCTTAGCTTTTGAAACCTCAAATCCATCCCTGTGACACTCCTCCTCCAAGAAGATCACCTCCTAAGATGCCCCAGCTGGGGACAAAACATTCAAATCTAGACACCTAAGGATACCATTCTCGCTCAAACCACCACAGAGCATACATTAAATGAAATCCAGGAAGGAGAAGCACACCGGGTCAGGCTTGAACCAACTGTGACTCATTGCTATGAACAGAAAAGAGAGAATGCCTACCGACTGAGAAATGACAGGATGTCTGACATAATAGTCTGTTGTCTTTTCCTTGATACAAAACTCATCCATGTTCATTATGGGGTACTTGAGAAATCCATAAAAGGATAAAGAGGAAGGTAAAAAGCCCAAACAGGAAATCCTGCTGGTGGACTTGACAACCTAGCACTCTCCAAACCCTGGGTTCAGTCTCCAGCACTGGGTAAAAGCAGGTTTGGTAGTCACACTTGAGATTCTAGCGTTCAGAGGCGGTTGCTGGATGGTTCAAACTTCAGGTTACAGCTACATAGCAAGTTTAAGCCTACACAAGACCCCTATCTTTCTTTCTTCCTTCTTTCCTTCCTTTCTTTCTTTCTTTCTTTGCCTTGGTGTTTGCCTGGAACTGGAACTACAGACAGTTGTGAGCTGCCATGTGGGTGCTGGGAATCGAACCCGGGTCCTCTGGAAGAGCAGTCAGTGCTCTTAACCGCTAAGCCATCTCTCCAGCCCACAAGACCCCTGTATTAAAAAAGAAAAAAATGGACTTCATGTATGTACTCTAGGTTGCCCTAGTCCATGAAGTCTGCCTCCAACTCTTTTCTTTTCTTCTTTCTTCTTCTTCTTCTTTTTTTTTTTTTTTTTTTTGAGACAGGGTATCTCTGTAGCCCTGGAATTCATTCTGTAGACCAGTCTGGCCTCCAACTCAAGAGATTCTCCTGCCTTTGCCTCCCTGGTGCTGAGATTATAGGTATTAAAGGCATGCTGCTGCCACCATCACCCAGCTTCCCCTAACTTTTCAAATCACATCCTGTTCAACACATAAAAGTTGGTTATAGGAGCTAAAGAGATGGCTCAGAGGTTAAGAGCACTGGCTGCTCTTCCAGAGGACCGGGGTTCAATTCCCAGCAATCACCACATGGTGGCTCACATCACCTAGAATGAGATCTGGTGCCCTCTCCTGGTGTGCAGGCAGAACACTGTATACATAGCAAACAAATAAATATTAAAAACAAAAAGACATTTGTTAGGATTTTGTGCACATTTGGTATGGCATGAATACAAATCTACCTGATTATCTGGCAGCAGATTTCTGTGGATGCAGGGGCCTCATAGGGAACACAGCCAAAGGCAGCGACAGATAGCAGGAGACACTTGGAAGCTGTTTCTATGTAGAAAGGATTTTATTGTCAGAGGGTTATGGTTATGATTGATAGAGAAGGTTATGATAGCAGAGCAGAGACAGGGAAGAAAGAGAGAGAGATTCAGAGGCAGGAATCCTTCTTTAAATGGGGCTTGACGCCAGAGCTCAGAGGAGGGCGTGGCTTTAGAGGCTAACAACATCGGCTGTCGGCCATGACCTCAAGCCCCTCCCTCCATCTCTCCTTCTTCTCTTTTTTCTTCTTCCTTTCTTTCATGTATGTGTCTACCTGCACATGCGCACATGTCACAGCATAGGTGTGGAGAACAGATGACAACCTATGTTAGTTTGTTTTTCCTTTTACCATGTGGATCCTGGAGAGTGAACTCAGGCTTTCAGGCCTGACGGCAGGTATCTTTACCCCTGAACCATCTTGCTCGCTCTCTGTCTTTTTACTGTGAAAAAATTAATAAGTAATAGCACACAACATATGTGTGTAAAGAATATGATGACCACATCAATGCTCAGTCTGAAAGACAGAACCTCTTCAATGCTTTGAAGCCTGTGTGCTTCCTCTTTACACTTACTTTTCATCACAGTTGCTGCTTCTTGTTTTAGTTTTTTTGCATTGCCTCCAAACTCAGTATTTATTTCTCTCACTTTCCTGGTCTGCGGACTGCCCGCTGTGCAGCAGATCTGGGCCTGCTGTGTGGCTCTGCCTCCTGTGTGGCCTGGCTCAGTTAGCTTTAGGCTGGAACTAGATGTAGATCTGCTCCACGTGTTCTCATCCAACTTGGATCCGAGTCTCCCTAGGGCATATTCTTTCCATGGCAGCTCCCTGAAGAGCGAGAGCCAAGTCAAACAGCACAAGCCCATTTAAGGCCACTGTTCTTGTTAAGTCTAGGAACATTCCACAGGCCAAAATAAGCCATATAGCCCAGCCCATCTTTAATGGGCTCCACTCCCTTCTCAATAGAGGGAGGTACAGTGAATATTTGCTGAGCATAATCAAGATGGTCACAAACAGACACACAGTGAAATTGTGTATTGATGAAAAATGATTGAATAACTAAATAATAATGATAGTGATTTGATGATTATCTTCCTCTCTCCGTCCCTTCTCCTCCCTCTCCCCCCCCCTTTCCTTCTTCCTCTCCCTCTAAGGGTCTCATACAGCCCAGAGAAGCTTCAAATGAGCATGTAGCTGAAGACGGCTTAATTCTTCCTGCTGTCACCCTGAGACTGTTGGGATTGCAGGTTTGTACCTATATCTCATTTACGCCATATTGAACCCAGGGCTTTGTGCACTAAAGCACTCTACTGAGATACATCCCTGACCCTTTTTTTTTTTTTTTTTTTTTTTGACATAGGATGAAACCCAGGCTGGCTTCAGTCTCATGACCCCCCTTCCTCAGCCTTCCAAGTGCTGGATTGCAAATGTCCCCAAAACTTCCCAGAACATAAACATATGTGGTCCCATCTTTTTTGTTCCTTTATCATTTTGTGGTTTCCTCTTTTGAACCAAAGATATTTTTGTCTTGTGTTTATTAACCCAGACTTTCACATGGAATTATGTCATATCAATCATTTTTACCTTGAGTAGCTAATTTACCTGAACATGTATGATTAGGTCAGTTCAGTAATTTCATTAAGTCTGTTTCCAGCTTACTCCTTTTCACTTACACTGGCTCCCAGCAGTCTTCTGGTGTTTGATTTCTTTCTGTACACTGTGAATGATAGTTGGATAATAAAGGGATCTTTTGGCCTGTGGTGAAGCAGCTTGAGGCAGGGGGGAAATCCAAGCAGAGATAACGGAGGAGGGTGGAGTCACAGGGAGAAGCTGCAAGCTGCCGCCTAAGAAAGCAAGATGTAATGGATGGAACACAGGTAAAGCCACAAGCCACCTGGAAAGACATAGGTTAATAGAAATGGATTGAGATGAGTTGTAAGAGCTAGCTGATAATGAGCCTAAGCCATAAATCAAACTGTGATTATCTGGGGCAATGCAGCTATGGGACTGCCAGTTTGGCCCTCAGGCTGGACAGGCCAGAAACTTCTGGCTAAAGTCTTCACTTGAAAAATTATTTCTGATATAAATATAATGACGGTTCATGCTAATAAATGGCCAGTTTATGTGAAAAAATAAATATAATGAAGATAAAATAATCAAAAGAGGGACCCACAAAATAATAAAAGAATATAAAAAGATGGGCTGGAGAGATGTCTCAGCGGTTAAGAGCACTGACTGCTCTTCCGGAGGACCTGAGTTCAATTCCCAGCAACCACATGGCAGCTAACAACTGTCTGTAATTCCAAGATCTGACACCCTTACACGGTTATACATGCAGGCAAAACACCAATTCACATAAAATAAAAATAAATATTTTTTAAAAAATAAAGGACAATGCAAAAATTTCCTTTTCTTTCCAGTGTTCCTCTAGTTGAAAGTTAAAAAGCTTTTTTTTCTTTTCTTTTCTTTTTTTTGGTGAGGAATTTGGTTTGTATGCATTATTCCTGAAAATTCATTGATTAAACACAGCAACCCCCCCCCACATACACATATACAGAGACAGTGTTGACAGGGGTGTAGAGAAACTGAATCATCATATATTTCTGGTAGGAATGTAAAATGATACAGTCTCTATGAACAGTTTGAAAGTTTCTATTTCATTTTCCTTATTTTTCTTTTCTTTTTCTCTATTTTTTTTTAACTTTAATTTTATTAGAGACATATGCTGGAACATCTTTATTTTTTTTTAAGATTTATTTATTATGTATACACACACCAGAAGAGGGCACCAGATCTCATGAGGGATGGTTGTGAACCCATCTCTCCAGCCCTCTTTCTATTTTTTTTCTTTTTTAAGATTGATTTATTATATATACAGTGCTCTGTCTGCATATATTCCTGCATGCCAGAAGAGGGCACCAGATTTCATTGTAGATGGTTGTGAGCCACCATGTGGTTGCTGGGAATTGAACTCAGGACTTCTGGGAGAGCTGCTGATGCAGAGCCATCTCTCCAGCCCTTATTTTTCACACATGTGTATGTCTGTGGATACATGCACAGCGTGGTGTATGTGTAGAGGTCAAGAGATAACATGCAAGGCTCTCTCTTTCTCTCATGGGATCTGGAGATCAAACAGGTCATCAGGTATGGTGGCAAGAGCCTTAGTTAGCCTTCTCAGCTATTTCCCTAGCCTGACTTTTTCTCTTTTTTCTTTTATGTGTGTGTGTGTGTGTGTGTGTGAAGAAGAGAGGTTGTGAAATATTATTTTTTTAAAAAAAAACACTTATTTATTTATTTATTTGCCTTGGTGTTTGCCTGGAACTGGAACTACAGACAGTTATTAGCTGCCATGTGGGTGCTGGGAATTGAACCCGGATCCTCTGGAAGAGCAGACGGTGCTCTTAACCACTGAGCCATCTCTCCAGCCCCGTGAAATATTATTTTAACCAGGAAAAGATGTGTCACATTTGTTTATGCTGCATAATATTACTTTAACTATGTAAAGTTGTGCTACTTTTGTTTCTGCTGCATTTGTTTAATTATGAAAAGATGTGTTGCATTTGTTTCACCTTGCCTGCCTAAGGCACCTGATTGGTCTAATAAAAAGCTGAACGTCCAATAGCTATGCAGGAGAGGAGTAGGAGGGGCTGTTGGGCAGAGAGAATAGCTGGGAGGAGAAATCTAAGCTCAAGAAGAGGAGGAGGAATAAGAGAAGGAGGAGGAGAAAATAAGGGAACCGCCTGGGGCCAGAGGCCAGGCAGATGCCAGTTCCACACAGAGGAACAGTTAAAGGAACATACACAGGAAGAGGCTGGAGAGATGGCTCACACAGACATACATGCAGGCAACACACCAATGCACATAAAAATATATATTAAAAATTGCTTTTTAAAAAATCTTTATTTTTATTTTATGTGAATTGGTGATTTGCATGCATGTATAACTGTCAATCTTGGAATTATAGACAGTTGTTAGCTGCCATGTGGATGCTGGGAATCAAACTCAGGTCCTCCAGAAGAACAGTCAGTGCTCTTAACCACTGAGCCATCTCTCCAGCCCCCCTTTTTTATATATCTGTATATATATATATATATATATATATATATATATATATATATATATACAGAAGAAAGGTATTAAGCCCTGAAGCAAAAGGGAGATAGGAAGAAACAGGTTGGGCTTGAGAGATGGCTCAGAGGTTAAGAACACTGGCTACTCTTTCAGAGGAACTGAGTTCAATTTCCAACAACCACATGGTGACTCACAACCATCTATAATGAGATCTGGTGCCCTCTTCTGGCCTGCAGGTTTACATGCAGACAGAGCACTGTATACTTTATCAATAAATAAATCTTAAGAAAATAATACAGATACATCTTAAAAAGCAATGTATTGCGTGGACTCATGGATCATGTCAGTTTCTTTCTTTTACCTTTCTCTTTTTGTTAGTGTTACCATGTTATTGTATCTGAT
>PVIH01012072.1:0-27500 GCA_004025045.1 Sigmodon hispidus
TTTTTTTTTTTTAAGCTTTATTTATCTTTTTGCCTTGGTGTTTGCCTGGACCTGGAACTACAGACAGTTGTGAGCTGCCACGTGGGTGCTGGGAATCGAACCCGGGTCCTCTGGAAGAGCAGACGGTGCTCTTAACCGCTGAGCCATCTCTCCAGCCCCTCCCTTTCTTTTTCTAAAGATGGAAGAGGAATGACTAACTTAAAATGTGGTTGATCTCAGTCCAAGAGTGAGTGTTTGCCCATGGTAGAAGACTTGCCTTGTAGCCTTGGGGCAGCACATTAGCCTTGGGGACTTGGCAAGCATTGCTGCTGTTAAAGCCAAGGTTGCGAAAGTGGCGTTTGTCATTCTCTGATACATGGTTGACATGCGTTCTCCTGTTCTGTGGGTTGCTGCTACACTCTGCGATTTGTGTCTTGATGGGGAAAAACAGGTTTTTACATTTCGATAAGACCCAGGTTATCCGCCTTTCATCTGTTGCCTGTGCTTTTGATGCCCCTGAGAACCACACAGTCCAGTGGCATGAAAGGTTCTCTGTTCTTTCAGCAAGCCTTAGGCCTGTTTGCCGCAGGTATTTGATCCACTTTGAGTTAATATTGGCTTATGGTATCTAGGTAACCGTCCACTGTCATTCCTTCCTCTGTGGATACCCAGCGTTCCCAGCATGCTGTGGATGGGACTGTCCTTCCCCCTCTCTGTACCTGGGGATGACGGCAGCCTGCCTCAGAGCAAGATGCATACCTGCTTCTCCTTCTGTGACCTTGAGAAAACCAGACTTGCTGGGCATCTTAGCTCTCTATGTCCTTTTGGTCTGCTGGTCCTTGCCAGCTACCCAGGCTGTCTTTTTCCTACTGCTCCTTGCAGTTTCGAGGTTAAGGAAACAGATGAATCCTTCCCTTTGGAATGTATGGCAGACCAGTAAAATACGAATTAGAAGTATATTTTTCTGTTTGAAAGTGACAGTAATTTGTTTAAAACTCCATTTTTCAGAGTTCTCTGAAGGCACTTATGTGCAAGGTAGAGTGCTGCCCCTATGGGTGAGCTCCAATGGCAGAGCAGGCTTTTCTCTCTGTCCCTCAGGAATGCTGCTGAGGAAATAGAGCAGATAAGCAAAGAGGGGCGGTGTTGAAGGCAGTCTGGCTGCTGGGCTGATGCCTTGTCGTCAATCACCCTTTAATGTTTACAGAAGCAAAAAGTCAATGGTAGTTGTTTTAATTTGCCACACTCAGGGCTGAGAGAGTGATCGCCGGAGGGGACAGTTAAGCTGCTGAGCTTCTTGTCAGCCCCGTGTCTGACTCCACACTAAGCATTTTCTGATGAGCAATAGATTAGGTTAAATACTGCCCTAATTGCACCTTCCGCATACCACTGTCACCAGGCCTTGTACAACATTTCTATCAGCACTTGCCTGAGGCTGTGAGGGTTTATGCTGCCGAGAGTCCTCAGTGCTCATTTTCATGAATCAATGTCCGGTTTGTAAAGGCGGTTGCTACAGCATTAACCGGTTCATAATAAATTACACTCTCTCTAGACCTATTGGAGTAAATCAGGACTGTTATATCCATCCAAGTGAGCTTTTGAGTAGACGCCACTTGTTTTGCTTACCAAACCAAAAGCCTGTCTCCAGAGAATGGAGGCAAAAGATTTTTTTTTTTTTAATCCTGTTAATAGTATATTGTCTATATTAAGGTAGAGAGGGAATTCCCTACAGAGAGCCGGAGAAGTTGTTCCCTGAAGTTATCCCAAAGTAACTTTCAAGGCTAAGACACAGTCATAATAATACTACATCTAGAAGCAAGTGTGTGTGAAATGCACTTAACTGTGTGTCAGGCAGTGTACTGGGCTCTAATAATAGGACTTCTGTCCTTCTGAGTACCACTAGAATTGGGGTAGAGAAACCAAGCTTTGGAAATGTGTTTCTCTTCAGGTTGCTTGGCTGTAGTTTTAGGAAGGGTGGATGCTGCCTGATGTGTATTTAGAAACCTTTGGAAATAACTGCATCCCTTTTGCAGATTTGATTAACCAAGCATCTTGTTCTTGATGGCAAGACAGAGTTGGATGTGGTAGCCCTGGTACAAAGTAGCCGTTTCACATTTAGTGTTCTAGAAGAGTTCCATGGTAGCTTTCTTTCCTTTCATGTCTCTTTCTTTTTGTGAGCTCGGCTGTTGTCTTCCGATGAGGCTTGCTCTGCTGTATTAGCAACAGAGAGAGAGAGAGAGAGAGAGAGAGAGAGAGAGAGAGAGAGAGAGAGAGAGAGAGAATATTTTTGTTCGCACACGTGTCTGAAGTTTAAACCCAGAATGAATACCAGACAAGGACTCTACCACTGAGCCATATCCCTAGCCCCTAATAGCTTCTTTTTTAAAAATGATGTTTTTTTCTTATGTGCTAAGTACACATGAAATTTGTCATTTTAACTGTTTAAGCATATGTAGTTTGGTAATATTAGATACAAAATGCTGAGGAATTATCACACTGTGTTTGGGCAGGATTTTTTCATCATCCCATTGAATACATTTTAAAATTCATTTGTTAATGCAACAAAGAACTCAAAAGGCAGATCCCAAGTTTCTCTGTTAATAATCCAAAGCAGGAAACAATACCTTTAAAGTACTAAGTCTCCATTTTCCATTTCTTTCAGTATTGGAACAATATCTGTTCTAGTTTTTTTTTTTTTTTTTTTTTTTTTTTCTCTCTCTCTCTCTGTGCTGTGGATTGAACCAAGGGCCTCATGCATGCTAGGCAAGAACTCCATGACTTCGCTGTCACATCCGCATCCTCTGTTCTACTTTCTCTCTCTGTGGATTAATCAGCATCTAGAAACCTCATATGGGCAGAATCTAGTGGAATTGACCCTTTTGTATCTGGTTTACTAGAGTTGGGGTAGAGAAACCAAGCTTTGGAAATGTGTTTCTCTCTTCAGGTTGCTTGGCTGTAGTTTTAGGAAGGGTGGATGCTGCCTTTGTTTACTTCATCTAGCATGCTTTCAGGACATGGAATGTATCAGAATTTCACTCACGTATATGAGTGTGTAATAGTCCACTTTATGGAGATCCTTTTAAAATCAGTTCTTGTCTTGTCAGCATTCAATTTTGCCCACATTTTGGCTGTTTGGCTGTGGAGTAATGTGGCTACTTTACACATTAGTATGCAGATGCCTCTCAGCTGCTGCTTTCAGTTCTTTGGGAATATGTTCAGAAATAGAATTATTATGTTATGTGGAAATTTCATTTCTATTTTTTTTTTGTGGAACTGTCAGATTGTTATCTGATGTGGACTGGATGGTTTTGCAGTCATTTAAGATTTTGTTGGCTGTTCTATATGAATTTTAGAGTGGATATCACCTATTTCTGACTATTTTATTCTTGTTAATATCATTATGAATATAATTGCTTTCTTAATTTTCTTTTCAGATAGTTCACTGCTAGTATATACATGTGCAACTATTTTGTGTGTTGATTTTTTATCATGCAACCTCACAGAATTCATTAGTGCTAAAGTGTGTGTGTGTGGGGGGGCTAAAAGCTAGATGTGGTAGGGCCAGCTATAATCTCAGCACTTAGGAGGCAGAGGCAGGCAGATCTCTGAATCTGAGTCCACAAAGCAAGTTCCAGGACAGCTAGGACCACACAGAGAAAAAGCCAAAGGAACAACCAACCAATTAACCAGCCAACTAACCAACCAACCAACCAACCAACCAACAAACTAAACCAAACCAGACCAAAACCAAACCCCTTATAAACAAGTGAGAAAGTCGGGCGAATTTCCCTGGTTGGTCTTCTAGCTTTGCAGTCCAGCTTCTCTCCATGTTCTGACGGAGTTTTTCTGAGTCCCTTGACTTGGTTTCTTTGTTGGAAGGGTAGACTGAGTCTGCATGGGAGAACTTTGCGTTATTCTCGGTACATCTCATTTCTGTGTTTTATATATGACTCTGGCAGTTATTTTAAACAAAAGTCTGTCAGGCTCATTGTAATGTAAAAATGCAGTGAATAAATGCTGTTAAAATTGAGGTCTACCCTTTCTCTCATGGGGCTGTTACACCTGTTCTTTCTTTTCCTTCCTTTTGTCTGTTACAATCCCTGTTAATATCCACAAGAAAGAACAGCATGCTAGCCTAAAGATAGACATGAAACCCAACTGGAAGAAAATAGAGAACACAGAAACTCCCACCATTGCATATCTAGTCAGGTAAACTTTGGCAAGAGTGCCAGGAACCCGTACTCTTGAGGAAGCAGTTCCGAGAAAACCCAACACACACATAAAAAATGGTTAGCCTTTCCCTTAACACTCCACAACTCTGGATGGAGCAGAAACAAAGTGAGTAGCATGATTATAGAAATCTTCAAAGAAAATGTGAAGCAAAAGCTCTATGACATAGGATTTGACAGTGACTTCTTGTATATAACAAAAAGGTATGTTGACATAAAATTTAATTTCATGAAAAATTAAATCTGTACATTAAAAGATACTATCCACAGGCAGCCCTTCAAAGTGGGAACATGTTTGCAAATTGTGTGTTAGTAAAGGACATATACAGTGTACAGAGAGCTAACTGCCAATACTCCACAACCAAACAAACAAGTTTTAAAATGGGCAAAGGATTTGAATGGATATTGCCCAAAGTAGACATGCAAATGTCGGTGAACACATGAAAAGTTCACTAATAGAGAAATGTAAATTAACTCCCTACCCAGCATTCCCAAAGAAACATCAGCCTGCTTTCTTACACATCCCAGGACCCATCTGCCCAGGGGTGATACTCCTCACAGTCAGTTGGGCCCATTCATATCAATCATTTACACACACACACACACACACACACACACACACACACACACACACTATCTTACAGACTTGCTTACAGTCCATTCGTATAGAAGCATTTTTTGTTAAGATTCCCTCTTCCCAAGCATGTCTAGGTTTGTATCAAGTTGACAGAAACCAACCAACCAGCACATGACCTCAAGGGGAGTAAAAGCAACAAAGAGGAACTTGCAACCCCATGCCCATCTCAGCATTGTTTACAGACGCTGCAGTGGCTGGAAAGATGGCTTATCGGTTAAGAGCACTCACTGTTCTTCCAGAGGACCCAAGTTTAATTTCTAGCACGCATAGAGGGATTCACATCTGTAACTTCAGTCCTAGGGGACCTCATGCCCTCTTCTGACATACATGCAGGCAAAACACTCATAAAATAAAATGAATAATATTTTTAAGCTGAAGCGGGAAACCACCCAAGTGTCAGCCTAAAAACAAGGGAATAAATAAAATGAGTTACACATAAATAGTGACTATTACTCAGTCTTAAAGGAAGGACATTCTGTTACACATGACAACATGGAGGAACCTCAAGGGCATTGTGCTAAGTGAAAAAGCTAATCACAAAAGGCAATTACTGCTGATTCCAGTTAGATAGGGACCTTAGTCAGAGACCATAGACACTAAAAGTAAAATGGTCACGAGAGGCCAAGGAGACAGGAGAATGGAGAGTCAGTCAGTAACTGTAGTTTCAGGATGAAAAGATGTGAGGGTCCAGGAACTGGAAGGTGGTGGTGGTAAAGTAAAAATGATTTGGATACCCGACCCTTAAAACCAGAGAAGATGGTGTATGCTGTCATAGTAAGAAATTGAGGACAATGTGGACATTGTAATCATTGTGTGACAAAACATTCTTGGGGGAGACACAATACTCACATTCACCTCAGATAAATAACCCACCATTGATGGAAGTTAGATACCACCAAGGTCCGATTTGGTGAATCAGTGAGTTTTATAGGGGTTACTTACAGAAATAGGGATGAGGGATTATTTATAGGAGCAGAAATTACTCAGAGATAGCTACATCACCAAAGCCCATCCCAGCATGCATGACAACTTAAAAAACTGGGGCCCTGGAGCACCCTGCACAATGTACAGATAGAACAACAGGCTAGAGAGCCCTTTCTAGATTTCTCAGCCGATCTGAGCATCTTCCAGGAAGCAGCTCTGGTCTCAGAAGCTTCTTTGCAGCTCAGCGTCTGTTTATCTGGGGGAGACTCTCAGCGTTTATCATTTACTGTGTCAGGGAAGAGTCTAGTGAACCTGGTCACTTTCAGTGACTTCCTGAAGCTATTTTGAGTTGTCTACCTTCCTGCTTAAAGAATTTCCCTGCAGGATAGAGTGATTCAGTCTTGGAGGAAGATGCCACACACCAGTACTATGTCAAAATGACAATATTGTTTTCTCCTGTCAATGTAGGAAATGACACTAAGGGATTCCTAATGTGGAATTATTTTTTGAATCCTGTGACAAATCGTGCCTCATCAAAAAGTATTGTTCTTTTAATGCATCAATGAGTTCAGTTTGTTGAGTTTAGTGTTTATTTATCTGGTACCTTTTATATCTATAAGGGACCTTGAACTTGATTTTTCATTCCGACTTGTGGCATCTTTGTTATGTTTTTATATAGTAACAGCTTACATGTAGTAGACTCAGGATAAAATTAAAGCCAGTGGCTTTCCTTTTCCAGTGACACAGGGTTGACTGCACTTATTGTTTGAATAGAATTACCTATAAAGCCAACCAGGATGGGCTTTTTTTTTTTTTGAACTAGAGAGCAGTCTTTTGACTAACTTTTCTATTTCCTCTGTGGTAGTCTTTTAAAAATGAATTTCTTTATAACTTAGTTTTAGAAGTCTGTCTTGCTCTCAGGAGAAATAACCTGGCCTGGCAGCGGTGGTGCATGCCTTCAATCCCAGCACTCAGGAGGCAGAGGCAGGTGGAGGTCTGATCTGAGGCCAGCCTGGTCTACAGCCTGAGTTCCAGGATAGCCAGGGCCACACAGCAAAGCCCTGTCTCAGAGGGAGTGGGGGAGGCAGAGAACTGTTTCTTTAATAATTATTGTTTAAACAGTATAATTGCAGTAATGTTCTTAATTTTTTTTTAAAAATTTACTTTTATTCTGGGTGTCTTGCCAGCATTTATGTCTGTGTACCATGTGTGTGTAGTGACCATGGAGGCCAGAAGATGGTCTTGGATCTCCTAGAGCTGGGGTTACAGATGATTGTGAGCCACCATGTGGATGCTGAGAATAGAACCCCAGCCCTCTAGAAGAACATGCTTCTTAAACACTGAGCCATCTCTCCAGCCCTTTGGGCTCATAAATTTTTGGAACCAGTACACCCTAGATTATGGAAGTACACATTCTCTATGTTAATTTTTTTCTTCCCTGAAGTTTATCTGCTTATGTTCGTAGTCACATGTATTGGTTACCTTCTTGTTGCTGTGTCAGATTACTCAAGGGGGGAAAGGTTCAGGTTGTCTCATGGATTGAGCATCTAGTCCATGTTGCTGGCCAAGGTGACAGCAGAAGTGTGAGGTGACTCACCAGATTGTATCTGTCGTTAGTAACAGATGAGTGCTGATGCTCCTCTTACTCTATTTTCTTTGTGGGGTGGATCTGAACCCCAGACTATGTGATAGTACCATTTTCATGATGAGCCTTCCCCTGCCAGCTAAACCCCATCGTAGACACCCAGACATTTCTTTCCTGGATGATTATAAAGTTGGCAATGATGAACCATCACATCGTATGTCATAGAACCACTGGGCAACTTCATTTGTTCCAGTATTTGCCTCTTAGACAGGGATATGGAATGTGTGTGTGTTAGCCTGGGTTTCACATAGACACAGAGCCAGAGAAAAGAGCCTGCAAGCTGATAATGAGTTCAATGTGTAGGATGGGGAGCCCCAGCCGCAAGAACACGGATTGGGGGAAGGAAAACATGCCAGCCTGAAGCTGACGGCTTGATGGTCTGAGGGTGACTGTGGTGGGCTGTGGAGGATTCTACTCTCCCAGACTCACTCACCTGGGGATGGCAGAATTGTTGATTGACCTCAGGGGCTGTGGTCTCTCAGTGTTGATGAGGTGTTAAACTCCTCACTTTTGAGGTGTCTGTGTGTGCTTGAAGAAAAGAAGCCACAGGACAAGAAATAAGTCACTCACAGCCTGTCACTGACTCAGGATACTGTCAGAGGCAGGCATGTTCTCACTTGCACAGAGATGTCAGAAAAAGAAGGCTAGACATCTAGTAAGTATGCTTATGGGAGTGTCCAAACTCAAACTTGACAGAAGTTACACACTTGTTTTCTGTGAAGATGAGACAGGGTGGCCTAGCAACCAGGTCATGTGCTGGATTTTGTATGGCATGAGTTTTTCATTTCTCTGAAGTCACTGAGATGTGAATTACACAGTTCATTGTCAGGTGGATTTCCTTGGCTACTGTGACCATCAGTTAAGAGTCGAGGAGGATTGATGGGAAAGATCCACCAGCAGATTCCAATGAGATGAACAAGTACCATATTTTAGGAGGGTTCATTCTGGTAAGGAAGACAGAATGGGCACCACGAGAAAGGAATTACTTTTAACTTTCTTGACCAAATCTGTCTACATGAGGGAAGGATGGATTTAAAGGCGTTGGTGACCCTTTGGGGAATGTGGATGCCTCATGGACATACGCACTGATTTATGACCAGATTACTTCATGTTCTCTGTGGGAGGAAGCCTCCATCCTGATTGAGAGTTCTGAGTTAGGGTCTCCTCAGCCCTGGCTGTCTGTCAGCAGCCACGAGGCCTTGGGTGATTACTTGCCTTCACTGAGCCCTGGTTTTCCTGAGCTGATAGTCTGCCTTCATTTTGTCTCTGTGGGTTAGGTAAATCATTCATGCAGGGGGCTTCTCTTGGTCCTTGGCTCATTTTAGTTACTATTACTGGTTTTGAGATTCCATGGTCTCCTAGAGTTCCCTGACTGAGTCTGAGTTCCATAGTCTTTAAAAGATTACAGATGAAAGTCAAGACAGATTCTGGGAAAGAAATTGAGTGATTAGTGAGGTTAGCCTACTGTGGTTTTCTGTCCAGAGTGCTGACGTGATCAGTACACATTTGCACATATATGTGCAAGCGTGTGTGTGTGTGTGTGTGTGTGTGTGTGTGTGTGTGTGTATGTGTGTGTGTGTCCCTCCCACACCTTTTCTGACTTCCAGCAGCCCCACTTCTCTTCTGCCTTTGAGAGAAAACAATTTGATAAATAACATGGTGAAATAACATTGATTTTGTGCCTTGGTCGTCTTGATTATTTACATTTTAACAGGAGGCTGATGTTCATTCTGAAGAATTGAATGTTTAATGATGGAATTTCTGATATTTTGGTCCTTGGGTGGCAGGCATGTTCTGAGGATAGAATCTTGCCTCTAATCCCAAATTACCTTTTCATAAGTCCCTACCTCTTTGATATACGTGGAACAAACCCTGATTCTTGGTTTGGGGGATTCTTTAAATTCTAATTTATTTCTCCTCCTGTTTCTGAGCTCTAATAATAATAATAATCTCACGTGCTTATGATACTACACAACATGTTCTGAAGTATCCTTCTTCTTCCATGATGTTCTGGCACACATTTGTGTGCTGTGTTTTGATTCTAGGTCCCAGTCACTGGCTTTGGAAGATTTGTGAGAACTTACTAGGTTCCCAGGATGGCCTAGCAGATTGAAACGGTTGCCTAAAACACAGATACCCAAAGAGCAAGTATTAAGAAATTGTCTGGGTCTCTGATCTACAAAGAGAGCTGTATTAAAAACAAACTCACTTCAAATTTTGAGTTAGAACTTTCCCAGAGTAGCCTTTTTTGCATCCTGAAGGTTTATGGTGATTCATCTTAACTGTATAACTAAGTGCCAGCCAGTGGCTTTTTCATTTCATAATACTCTACATCAGCGATTTCACTTCAAGGTCAAACTTGCTAGATAGCTTTCATAATTCACTTACCTTTTAGGGGGCTGGAAAGATGGTGGAGAGGTCAAGAGCACTTGTTCTTGCAGAGGATTCAAGTTCAGTTTCTAGCGCCCATATGGCAGTTCTCAGTCATCTATGCCTGATACCCTCCTCCGGCCTCCTCCGGCATGGAACAAGCATGGGATGCACATACATACATGCAGGAAAACTACACATAAAATGAATATCTAATTTCTAAAAATAAAAAAAAAATCATTTTAAAAAGTACTTTCAAAATCAAATTTGAAAGAGAATAATCTAAAGTAATTCTTGGGCTGGTAATGTCTCAATGGGTAAAGACACTAGCCACCAGCCTGACAGCCTAACTTTGGTCTCAGGGACACATGTGGGTTGAACTAACTGTCCACGCTGTCCTCTGACTTTCATGTACAAACTGTGGTGCAAGCACACACAGGTAAATAAATGGAATTAAAAATTTTAAATTAACGTTTGGCTGCTTCTGGCTGCTAGGAGCATATTTCTGGATGCATAGATCTATTTTTTTCTTAAATGTACAGAGTTTTTCTTTTCTCAAAAAAACTGTTCTCTCTAGCTTCTCATAGTTTGATTTTTAAAAGAAAAGCACATTATGTTTGCCAACTATATTTTTTTTCCAAGATTTATTTATTTATAATGTATACAGTGTTTTGTTTGAATGTATCTCATTACAGGTGGTTGGGACCTACCATGTGGTTGCTGGGAATTGAACTCAGGACCTCTGGAAGAACAGTCAATGCTCTTAACCACTAAACCATCTCTCCACCCCCTCTTTACTTTATTAAAGCTGAGCTTTTGATTTATCCCATCCCAGGCTTTCAGACTTCATGCCATGATGCTGCACACAGGCTTACATTTTTGCAGAAGTTTGGAATTTTTAACACAAGTGGTGTTGTAGGTAGTATATTGTTTCTCCTTTTCTTTTTCAGTCCAAAGTTGATTTTAGAGAGCCTTCATGCCAGTACAAATAGGGTGTCTCTGTTTTTCTTTCTTTTAAGCTGGTAATATTAATTACTAATAAATGGTTCGGTTTGGACACATCATTGTTTATTGGTTGATGTCTGTTTTGACTCTGTCCTCTGGTTTCTTCTTTGTTTGTTTGTTTGATATTGTAAAAAAAATACTGAACTTGTTCTTGCACAAGTTCATATGCTGGTGTTTTCTGAAAAGGGGGAACTTCAGAGCATGCCTGTATTTCAGACTGAGTTCAATGCTGTTAAATTAACCTGCAGGACCAACTTGTGTTTCGAGCAGCAGCATGTTCCTGGCAAGGGTGTGTTTCCCAACATGTACCTTTTTGTCTGGGTGAAATGGAGTGTTTGGTGATTTTCATCACATCAGTCAGGTATGGTGAGGGGGCTCTCAGCCAGTGGTGGGCAGTGCCTGGGGTGCTGGAGAGCTGAACCATTTTCTCCACCACTGCTCCTGCCTTACCCTGCAAGAAAAGTGGGTCACAGGTCACAAGCCAAGCCCCTCCAGCATAGTCCATCTCTACCTGACAGCCACCTTGTACTGAATCCCAATCGATCTCTGCATAAAAACACCAGTTCTGAGCACTGTGGAGATAGCTATGCAAAGCCTTAGGACCAGTGTTCAAGCCCCAGAACACCAGGAGGGAAGCCAATTTGGTAATCTGTCTTTGTATTCCCAGCACTAGGGAAGCAGAGACAGGTAGCTCCTTGAGCCGTGCTGACCGACCAAATTAGCCTGTGTAGAAGCTTCAGGCCCGAAACAGAACCTGTTTTAGAAGAAATTAAAGTGGGCAGTACCTGAGTAATACAATAAAATCTTGTCCCCAGCCTTCACATGCACATACTCACACACTCATGCACACAAAGGAGAATTACTCCGATCTCTTGCTGATATGATGTGGCAACAGCTGTGTCTAAAATTCATAGCATCTTCTTTGTAGGAAAGGTGGAAAAAACATCTTTTGTGTGCAGATGGGAGTGTGTGTGTACTGTGTTCATTAAGGCTGCACTGGCCAACAGTGAGGCTCACACAAGAGCAGCCACTGATATTCGTGCAGGGACTGGATTCAGCGTCAAGGACCAGTTGCGTTAGAAAATTCATGGTCCAGGCTGCTACTGATTGGATTTCAATCAAACTGTTGCATGATTGCCACTTGGTTTGACAGTGGGGGCTGGCGTGTGTCACTGGTGGAGGAACTGAGCCTCATGCCACTTAGCAGCCGTTTCCCAGTGACTGGAAAGAGCTCGGTCTGTTATTGACAGGAAATGCAAATGTCTGTTAGAGATGGAAAGGTCTTAATTTCTTGCTTCGGAAGTGATCACTTGATGCTGAATTACCGAACTCTTGTTTTGTACTCCATTCATTCTGACTTTGAACTTAGAACTGAACAGAAAGGGAGACCCTAAGAAATCGTAGCACAGTGATGAGATCTAAGTTCTAGAAGAAAAAGATAAGGTTACTGAGTTCAACACCTCCTCTTTTTTTTTTTTAAGATTTATTTATTTCTTGTGTATACAGTATACAGAAGAGGGTACCAGATGTCACCACAGATGGTTGTGAGCCACCATATGGTTGCTGGGACTTGAACTCAGGACCTCTGGAAGAACAGTCAGTGCTCTTAACCTCTGAGCCATCTCTTCAACCCCCTCAACACCTCCTCTTACACATCTGAAAACTAAGGCCCCCCGATGAAGGTGTCACAGGGGGTCAGTATTGTTCTTAGAGACAGTCTGGATCCAAGAGTTTATTACTGTGCTGTTAACCATTTCCTTTCACTCGGGCTTTTTTAAGTTGCAGTCGGAGTGGGACTTTGTGTTAGCTTCATTGACTGATTGATTTGTCCCCACAGTGGACCTGCCAACCAGTAAACCTTTCTGTTAGATGTATCAGGAGCCGATACTGCTGACCAGGGGTGGCGAAGCCTGCTGGGGTGAATTGGTTCATTTTTTATTGTCTCCACCCTGGCTTCATAGCAGGTCACAGGAGGTGGAGTTGGGTAATTACTTACCTACCTCTGTGCAGCCGGCTCTGTCCTGCTACTCTGTGCTTTGGGAACTTGGTGAGATGCAAGGCCTAAGGGAACAGTCAAGCCAGGGCCCACCCAGGCTCTGCCTCCTCACGGACCCTCTCCTCTCCGCCTGCTTGTTTTCCTCACTCAGCAGGAGTCTGTTAAAGGAAGCTGTTGTGTGACACAACTTCCCTTGGTGAGATGCCACACACATCTACTCACCCCTATAGGGAGCCCACAATAGACCAAAGTTACAGACACCACCAGAGTCCAGCTTGGTGAGCCATTGAGTTTTATTAGGGTGACTTACAGGAATATGGGGCAGCGGTATCACCAAGGCCCACCCAGCATGGGTGGACAGTTCACAAAAGCTGGAAACCTGGACACACTTAATAGCCAGAGGCAGCTCAACAGGTTAAAAAGTGTCTTTCCAAGTGACGCTGGTCTGAACCTCCTCCTCCAGGCAGCGTGACTGGTCTCTGCCTTTCCCAGGCAGTTCATCTGGTCTCAGTCTTCTTTGTAGTTTGGCTTGTCTAAGAGGAACTCCCAGCCTTTACTGCTTTCTGTGTTAGGGAGGGGCCTAGGGAGTCTGGTCAGTTTCAGGTACTTCCTGAAGCTGTTTTGAGTAATTTACCTTCCTGCTTAAAGAGCTTCCTGTAGGATGGAATGTTTCAACCTAGAGGGAAACAGTCTCACAACAGGAGGCGTAACTTTTTACCTTGTAGAAAAGTAAAGTTCTGTTTTGCCCCTTTTTTCTTCTCTTCTACCAAAAACAAAAACATACAATTTCTTGAACTCACCTTATGGACACTTTTGTGACTCTCAGATCCCCACATCTTATAGATCCATTGAAGCCTCTAGCATGAGGTTCTGGCAGTCTTCCATGGTCATTGTTGACATTTCCCTGGATGAAATTGGCTTCCTCAGGGTCTGTGGGCAGTGTCCCTTCTCCCCAGGACAGATAGCACCACGTTTCTGCTGTGCCCTACCATTTAGAACTCTGAAGTCTCTGTACTTCAGATATGGCTCTAAAAAGAAGATGGTCATAAAAAGAAAACTCAGAACTTTGCTGTAACTTCTAGGTCATTTTCTCAAACACTGAAATCTGTTCAGCTGTACATTGACCCCCTACTTTGTGTCACCTGTCACAGGATGAATCTCTGAAATATCTTATAAAGCAGCCAACTGATGCATAGTTAGTATCAGAAACTGCAGCTATATGGCAAACAACTTGATGTGTTTGGAGACCACTGCCACAGTTAGGCGCAGACCCATCTTTGCCATCTTTTATATTATTTATATTAACTGTGTTTCTTGCTCCTTGCCATGCAAGTTAACTGTAGGTTCTATATGACAGATCTCCAGGATTTACTTACATGTATAAATGGAACTTGGAGCCCCGTGTACCCATCTGTATATCTTTGTTTCTGTGAGTGGGATTTTTCTGGATGCTGCATGAGTCTGGGATGGGCAACACTCCACCCTTTGTGCCTGGCTTATTTGTTGGCCTGAGCTCTGGGTTTGCCTGTGTTACCGTTAATAACTAGAGTCCCTTTATGAAGGTTGAATTATGTGAATGTGTGTTGCATGCCTTTTCTACCTCTCTGGCAATGGACATTGAGTTGCTTCCATAATAATGGCCTTTATGAGCTGTGCATCAGGAAATGTGAATGTGACTGTGTAGATTTCTTCACAGACCCTGATTTCCCTTCCTTGGGTTACATACCTAGAATGGCATTTGCTGGATCTGATAATACTGAAGTATGTTAGAAAGTAAATTCTAGAGAGCTGGGAATTGAGATCCCTGTGTATCTATCTCCTTGTTTCATTTTTAGAAGAAACACATGCAGCCAGGCAGTGGTGGCACACACCTTTAACCCCAGTACTCGAGAGGCAAAGGCAGGTTGATCTATGTGAGTTTGAGGCCAGCTTGGTCTACATAGAAACTCCAGGACAGCTAAGACTACATGGAGAAACCCTCTCTCAAAAAGGGAGGGGGGAGACCATGTGACTCCACTCAAAGCTGCCTTTTCAGCAATGCTGTGGCTCCCTGGATAGGTATTCAGGCCCCTGACTTTTTGAACTGAAGAACAGGAATTGGAGTCCTGAGTTAGGCCAGTGTGGGTAAACCCAGCAAAGCTGCTTCAGAGTACCCTGGTTTCTTGTAGACTGTCCAGATTCGAGTGCTGACACTCAGCAGGTGTGTCCTTGGGCATGTTAGTCACCTTCTGAGTCTCCATGTTTCAAACCTGTCAGATCCTCGAGGTTATTATTGAGCACCTCCAGGGAAGGTTTTGGTAAAGATGGGAGACATTTAAAACACAATGCCCTGAACGCAATAGGAGCCATTATGTTTGATAATTATGCTAATAAATAATGTGGGCTGCACCTCATCTGCAAGCCGGCTTACCTAAGTCAGCACTTGCTGCTCCTGCCTTGCTGGTTGGTGTCCAGCCTTCCCAAGGCTCCTGTTTCAGGTCCTTGATGCTCACCAGCTGTGCTCATTAAAAAAGTGATTCACTCCCCCAGTTCCATTGAGGCACTTGCATCCAGGAGCATGGTACCTGCAGCAGCAGACAGTTTTCTCTGCTTATCTTTTTGAACATTGCTTTTTATTACTAAAATAATAATACTGTATTCTTTGTTATTTCTTTTGGCATAAAAGGTTCTAGGTACTTTTAAAAAATAAATTGTAGTTACATGAGATCATTACTTAAAATATTTTCTTATTTTAAAAGTGATTTTATGTAAGTCCATATGTTGGTTTTTATCAATACTGGTCTATTTTGTCTCAAATCTTTTGCAATCAGCTTTCCTCTTCAAATTCAGAAATGATTACTTTAAAGAAGTAAGTTTAACATTAAAATAGTCTCCCTTTAACTTCCTAACACATTAGTTAGATGCTACTAATACCTGCGTTTTTTTATTCTTAATTTTATCCAGCTCAGTGTTGTAACTAGTACTACTTCCGAATGGAAATAATGGAATATTCAGTGTAGTCATTTCTCTAACAAATACCTAATTAGAACCCCAAAGCCTCAGTACAGGACTAGGTAACCTGAGAGTTCCCTGTAAGCAGAAAACTAAAGTTAAAAATGTCTGCTTTTTAAATACTAGCCCACAGCTGTGTGGCCACTGAGGCTGCCTCTTATCTCCTCCTGGAAGGCATAGTGAAGGGAATCTGATTGTCATGTTATCAGCTGGAATGATCACAGGGGCAAGTCCCATGAGCAAGCTGATGCAGTCCCAGCATACAGACAGACTGAGCACTGGCTACAAACTTGCTCTGTTAGAAAGTGTCAGGAGAGTGCAGCAATCTGATAGCTGGGTGTCCTGGTGCATACTTGCAGTCCTAGCACTTGGGAAGCAGAGGAAAGAGGCTTGCTGTGATTTTCAGGCTGTCCAGGTTAATATCATGACAAGTTCCAGACCAGCCAAGGCTATATATATAGTGAGACCTGATCTCAAACAGAACCTAACCTTTATGTAGGAAAAATGAAAGGTAATAATTTTCCCACTGATAGCAGTGTGTTTTGTATGGTAAGTGATTCAGAGGACACTTTAGAAATTTACCCTGCTACAGAGTGACATCTCTGTGTGTCTAGAAACTCACTCTGTACCTTGTCAACAAGAAAATGAGCACCACGGAGCTTCTGCCTTGAGTGAGTTAGTTTAGCTGGTTGCTTTTCCTCAAAAAGCTCCATGTCAAGTACTCAGAATAGAACAGATTCTGGAGCGGGCTGAAGAGAGGCAGGGTTATAACAAGGCATGAGGTGAGAAAGATGTAAGATTGAGGCCATCATAACAAGCTTCGTCTTGTTCCTGCGTCTGCTTCTGGGGTCAGGTGTCTGAAACACTTTCTGGCGCTGTTCCTTCTTAGGAATCAAACAAGAGGCCAGGACTTCTGTTAATGGAATTCGTGGTTTGAGCAAACAAGTGTCACATTTAACTCTTGTTTTCCTTAGGGATGAGGAGTTGCTCAGAGCTGCCTTGTGATTGTCTGGGGACATGTCACTACTAAGTCACCAGGCTGGCTTTTGACCCCGAGTGTATCTGATGGTAGGCATTTCCTTATGAGTAGACACTTTATTCACAACTATTTCTTTTGTACCCAGAACAGTGCTAGGCCCAGACTGGGGCTCAGGAAATACTCTCTGGATTAAGTCACCAGCTTGCACATTAGTAGGGGAAGTTTTCACTTCTTCTGGAGGCAGATTAGAAAACAGAGAGACTTGGGCCACTCTGCATGGCCGAACATTCTGCTGCCTAATGGAACACTATTAATATCTCAAATGTATCCAGAAAACTGTCTCACATATATTACATTTCTGGTTACCAGGAAGCTTGCAGCATTTCGTTATGTAAGTCAGTCTCTTTGGAGATGAGCTGTTACTTTCCAGAATGAATAAGGACTCTATATTGAAGGAGCTGAGGTGGCTGTTGGTTCTGGGCTCACTCTTCACCTTTTGCTTTGGGGGCAAGCCATAGCCCTTCTAAGGGCTGGACTTTCACTCTTGTTTTCAAATTAAAGATTTAATTATAGTCTTCACTGAAGATGAACCAAGTGTGAAAAGACGTGCTGTCCTCAGAATGTGGGACCAGGAAGGTGTGTGAAGGTTGCAGTCAATGCCTGGGCATTTAAATACTTTTCAACAGTAGCATTAAGGGTGGAATTAATTATATTGTGACCAAGTGCCAGCCTGTTAATTAGACAGAGGCAGTGGAATTTATATTTGCAGAGTTGGTCACATTTTAAAGTTGAACTTTCTTCCTATTTAAGAATATTCTGATGGGGCTGAAAAGATGGCTCAGTAGTTAAGAGCACTGATTATTCTTCCAGGGGACTGGGGTTCAATTCCCAGCACCCACAGGGCAACACACAACTGTCTGTAGTTCCAGTTCTCAGTTCCAGGCAAATACCAAGGCAAATAAATAAAGTTTGGGCTGGAGAGATGGCTCAGAGGTTAAGAGTGCTGACTGTTCTTCCAGAGGTCCTGAGTTCAATTCCCAGCAACCACATGATGGCTCACAACCATTTATGATGACATCTGGTACCCTCTTCTGTGTACTGTATACATAGTAAATAAATCTTTAAAAAAAAAAAAAAAAGAATATGCTGATAGTAAGAGTAGAGACTTCACTTTCCAGGACTGAAATGTTTGGAAAGAGAAATGTCTTTGTCATTTGTTTGGAATTATTTTGTGGGCTGATACACTGCCATATTACACAATCATTTTGCATGTGCATATGAAGGAAGTATGTTTGCTTCATTGTTGGACATGGTGCTAGGTGTATGTTGAGTTGAGTTCATATTTCAAATTGCTCAGAGCTTTAAACAGCCAATCTATAATAAAAGTAATCTATATAAAACCTAGTCTGAGGGGGCTGGAGAGATGGCTCAGCGGTTAAGAGCACCGTCTGCTCTTCCAGAGGACCCGGGTTCGATTCCCAGCACCCACGTGGCAGCTAACAACTGTCTGTAGTTCCAGTTCCAGGCAAACACCAAGGCAAATAAATAAATAAATAAAGTTTAAAAAAAAAAAAAAAAACCTAGTCTGATAGCCATAGTACCTATTTCTCCAATAGACCTTCTTGGAGAGAGAAAAATAAAATTGTACCTGGAGAGGCTAAGGAGGATAACCGGATGCCTTTAGCTTAAATTCTGGGTACCATGGGCCAGAATTCCAATGAAGTAAGTTACCAAAGGGAGGGGTGGGGTATGTGGTTATCAGGAACGCAGGACCTAGTAGCTACTTTGTAATAAGAAGTTTCTGACCCATTCGGGCCAGCAGTCCAGACAAAGCTCTGCCACCTACTGCAGCTTCTTAGTCCCAATAATCATACAGAGGCTTGTATTAATTACAAACTGTTTGGCCTATGGCTCAGGCTTCTTGTTAGCTAGCTCTACTGCTAGCTTAACTCGTTTCTATTAATCTATGTCTTGCCACATAGCTAGTGACTTTACCTGTGTTCCATTACATCTTGCTCTCTTGGGTGGCAGCTTGCAGCATCTCTCTTTGTGACTCTGCCCTTCTTCCCTTTTATCTATGCTTGGATTTCCTGTCTGCCTTGGATAGGACAAAACAATTTCTTTATTATCCAGTGGTAATTCACAGCATATAGAAAGACATCCCACATCACTACTTAGATTTGGGAGGGAGTAGGGTGAGCAGAGAACACCAAGCGAAAGCCTGAGCATGCTGGTATCAGACCATCAAGGACCTGGGTGGTTGGTGGAGAGGAATGGAAAGTTCTCTTGCTCTGAGTATGCTAGCTGTAAACCCATTTGGGTTGATATGGTTGCAGTATTATTTAGGAACATATGTAGTTTTTTATGGGAAGTCAAGACATGATGTCACCTTTGTGGAAATGCTATTAAAGCCTTCTGTGACAAGAGAGGACAAGCCCAGCAGTTTGGGGGAGATCTGTGCTCAGGGCTGGATAAGAGAAGAGGGAAGAACTCCTGGAGACACGATAACCCTGTGACTGAAGGATGGGACAAGGCATGGTGCCCTTCTCCTGCATGGGGAGAAAGTGGAGGATGGAGTTTTGATGAGTATCAGAGCATGAGTGGCTTCTGGGCATCTTCTAACTGCATTAGGCAGTTCCAGTTTCACATGCCTTGAGGAGGAACTCTTAGGTGAAGGTGATTCTTTGATTGAATTGGGGGGAGAATGGAAAGAGGTGGGGGGGGGTGTTCCAGTCTGGGTTGGGAAGATAAGAAGAATAGGGGAAAGGAGAGATATCAGAAGATGGTAACCCAGTCCTTAACTGCATGCAAGTGTCAATAGGACACGAAAGCAGACTGATACTGTAAGGAAATGGAGAATCAGAGGGAGGAGAAACGAGACAGGCCAGTGTGGGTGTGGATCTGAGAAGTGTACAAGGTATGTGGTGTGAAGTGGTACCATGAAGCCCATGATCTGTACGAGGAATATAAGTGTCAAATGACACAGACTGTGTGTAAAACCCTGTAGTTTTAAAATTAAGTAAATTATTGTATAATCCAACATTTCTGATGTGAGTTGTCTTTCTGTATGCTGTGAATTACCATTAGTTAGTAAGGGACTATTTTGACCTATGGCAAGTCAGCTTAGAGGCAGGTGGGAATTCCAAGTGGAGATAAAGGAGAAGAAGGGTAGAGTCAGGGAGATGCTGTGAGCTACAGCTGAGAGAGCAAGATGTAGACATGAGCCTGGCAAGACACAGATATTGGAAATGGGTTGAGTAGGTTGACCGAGCTAGTCGGTACAGAGCCTGGGCCATAGCCAGTTTGTAATTAATATAAGCCTTTGTATGATTATTTGGGACTGCACCACAGGGCTAGGCTGGGCTGGGCAATCAGAAAGTTTCAACTACATATTTCTACTTGTACCCAAAAGGATGGGAATCAGAGCCTTGAGCTGTTTGTGAACCCAGCCCAACTGTAGACACAACCCAAATGGCCATCAATGGATGTCTACACACTAAGCGGTGGGGTATGTCTCACCCTTTAATAGGAAGGAAGTTGGAGTGCATGCTCTAACATGAGTGAGCTTTGAGGCTAGCCCTGGCTGGCCTGACTCATGGGGATCCACCTTCTTCTGCCTCCCAAGTGCTAAAGGCATGTACCATGTTAGACAAGTGGCCTTTGAAGCTTCTCTTTTGTTCAGTTGACCACAGTTGCTAGGACAGTCATAAGTCTGTTCTTCAGTGCAACTGCACATCTGCACATTTTTATGTGGGCTTGAGCCCTTATTTGTATCACAGAGTTCTCAAGGGGTGCCACTCACCACTGCCACCCACATTAAGAGTCTCCCTCCAAAGTCTTTGCATAGAGACATAATGCTACTGCAAATAAGACAAAAATAAATTAAAAAAAATACTTGCAGACAAAGAATCCTAAAGCTGGTATTAGACTTGAGGCGCTTGTTGCTAGTGTGTGACTTTGTGCTGTCCTCCTTATATGTGAGTCCTTTGTTAGACTGTTCTGCTCTCTCAGATCTTCTTAGTAACCCCAGGTTTTGTGTCTTCCCTTATAAATTTCCTCTCTAGTTCTGCTATGAGGTGTTGCCATGGCTCTCTGCCCTGACTGCTTCAGCTAAGTCCTCCTGTAGGTTGGCCCAGCTTCAGAAACTGTTATATGTAATTGAAGTCCAATTCACAAATAGGAGGCTCTGGTTTCAGTTGGGAATTCACAGTAGCTCTTGGTCTTTCTGTTATGTTGAAGAAGGATGCAGGAAATCAATGCCACAGCCTTGCCTGAGAAGTTTGGAGGATATTTGAGCTGTGGTGTTGGTGAGACTTTTCTTTCCAAAGCACTGCTGAATGAGAATGAGTATTTTCTTGGTTCCACCTTAGGTATGGACTCCAAGTTCTTTGGAGAAAACTGCAGTCTTGAGTCTCAAGAGAAGAGAAATGACCCACTTTTAGGACCTTAAAGTTTACAGGAGATCTGTCTCCTTGATCTCAGAGTAGCACTCTCAGATGAATGACTACAGAAACCTCTGTGTTTCCTGGGTCTGGTGGTGGGTTATGAAATCAGCTGTTTGGGATCCTTCCATAAAGTAGTGTCTTGAGCAGGTATGGCAATGCACTCTTGGAACCCCAAAGGAGTTCAGGGTCATCAGAACAAGGTTAGCATGAGCTATGTGAAGCTGTCTCAGTTTTTAAAATGAATAAAATCAACTGAGCGGCGGTGGCACATGCCTTTAATCTCAGCAGGTAGAGATAGATCTTCCTAGAGGCAGGCAGATCTCTATGAGTTCAAGGCCAGCCTGGTCTACAGCGTGAGATCCAGGACAGCAAGAACTACACAGTGAAACCCTGTCTCAAACAAAACAAAACAAAACCCAAAAAGAATAAATAGTGTCCTCTTTGTCTGTAATGTAAATGAATGCTCCATATACTTTATCATATTGGTTACTTAGAATATTTACTATGAGTCTGGCAGTGGTGGTGAACACATTTACCTCAATACTTAGGAGACAAGTGGATCTGTGAGTTCAAGGCCAGCCTGGTGTACAGAGTGAGTTCTAGGACAGCCAGGGATACACAGAGAAACCCTGTCTAAAAGCGCAAACAAAACTTAAATGTCTAATCTGTAAATACTGTTAAACAGATGTTATTAAAACAAACCAAAAAAAATTCTGCCACTTTTTATTTTTTGTTTCGTTTTCTAGTAAAAGGAAAGTTTTTGACTCTGTCATTGTTGATCAGGTTGGTTGGATCTGCACAGGCAGACCTTTGCATACTGAGGCTTGCCTGCCTTGCATTCCTTCTCTGATTGAGGAAACTGGGTCAGAAGGTGTTACTGTAGAGTCCGCCATCTGCTGGCTGAGCTCATGGGTCAGTGCCCAGTGCCGAGGTGGTGTGGGGCAGACAGTGAAAGATGGTGAGCCTTGGTAGGGGCAGAGCTGCAGTGGTAAGCGATTTGTTTACTCACAGGCTTTGAGGCTGAAGTTGATCATGGTGACCCACAAGCAAGTGATGCCATGCTCTGGTCCTTCCTGGATCCCAGATGAAGTAGGATGCTTAGACAGCCCATATCCATCTCTCCCTTTTAGATAATACTGTACAAAGCATATATTGTTGTGTATATTCAATGGGGTCTTGTGCCAAGATGTACTTACGGAGTTCAGAGGACAGCTTTTGGGGTTCATTCTCTCTTTCCACCTTATGTGAGTTCAGGCTTGCTACAGTGTGGGAAGCTCCTTGACTGGCTGAGCCATCTTGCAGCCCCCTTTCCCTTTCTGTGTCTTAGGTTGAAACAAAGACAGGATTCTTCCCTTTTTGTGTTAGTTGAACTCTAGGTGAGCAGGTGTCTTAGTTTTCTTTCTGATCGCTGTGATAGAATACCTTGACGAAAATAATTTTAGAGAGAAGGGGTTTATTCTGGCTCACAGTTCAGGTTACAGTCCATCATGTTGGGAGGAGTTTAAGACAGCCAGGTTACGTCACATCCGCACCTATAGTTCAGAAGCAGAAAGCCATGAATAAATGCCACTTCCTTCAGTTACACATATATGATCCCACAGTGGGCGGGGCTTCCCCCCTCAATGCAATCAAAATAATCCCTCAAAGACATGCTCAGAGGCTAACCCAACCCAGACAATCCTTCACCTGTGTGCCCAGAAGTCTGTCCTCCAGATGATTCTAGATTCTATCAAGTTGGCAATTAACACCGAATGGGACAACATGGGGAGTGTTAGCCCTGACCTCCAGCAGCAAAGGGGCTGATCCCAGCAGAATAAGGTGGGCTTTAAGCACGGATGGGCAGACTCCAAAACAGTGCTCTTCTGGCACGTAGCAGAAGGGTATTTGATAGGCCTGTGGGTTTTTGAGAATTAAAACATTCTATCATTTTGTGAATTGTATACAAGTGTTCAAGTAACATAGGTAGAAGGAAAGAAATATGGTCGCTACTCTGTAGGCATGTATTTCCTGGTGTCAGGCCCCTCATTTTTAACCCATAATTCCCCAGTGCTTGAAAGGGTTGAACTAATCCCTTGAGGAGGAGGCTGTGCAGCAAGTTCTAGACCCATCCTTTTACCGTGGAAGGGCAGCTGCTATTAACACACTAAATGCAGAGCTGGCCCCTTATGAAGCTGGCCCCAGACTTTATATCTGACAAGTAAGATGTAGTTTTAAGGAAGGAGTTACCCAATACATCCCTTCCAACTCCTCTCGCTAGCTATCCTTTAATTCCACTTAGGGGGAAAACATACTTAATTGTTTCAAAGATTATTACTTTTTTTTTTTTAGTAAATTTCTAGTAAATGGGGAGATTAATAATGGGCTATTTTTTTCTCAGCTTGTGGTTTCTAATTACATCAGTTACAGCTCAGCCTTCCTCTTAACTGGAGCGCAGGCATGAACTGGAAAAGAATGAGCTAATCCTGATAGATCAGGTGGAAGAAAGTCCTCCATTCAGGTCTTTACCTTTCATCCCTTGTTCTGAGTGCCAAGAATTAATGCTGTTTGAAAGTACAAACTGATCCTGCCAAGCTCCGGCAGCTGAGATAATCCTAATTATTTTCAATGTTATCGAGAAGGGCTGCAGCTTCACTCTGGAGAAGAAGGTTCTATTGTGAAACATTAAATATCTGCTAAGTGCTATTGATTAGACACGATTTTATTTCCAAACACTATGGTTATCGTGAAGCCGAAGAATTTGTTGTTGAAGACATTTTCACAGCTTTTCATCAGATTCCTTGAAGCCTACAGACAAGCAAGAGGCCAGCACTTTAGTGCCCCTTGGCAGGGGCACCCAGGTAAAGAGCCCATAGCCCTAGGGAATGCCATTTGCATTTTATTTTCGAAGGGTTTCTTAGTAAGGCTTTGATAGTGTTTAATCTACACAGGAAAACTTTTTTTTTGTTTTGTTTTGTTTTTGTTTTTTTTCTTCAGGCATGAATATCATGTGTTTTCTCACATCACCGAAAGAGAATTATTTGTTCCAGGCCACCAACTTCATTCCAGCAGATCACTCAAGTTAAAAGTCAGGGGTCTTTGCAATGTCAAAAGACAGAGTGGTTTTGAGTAGAGTTTGCTTTATTCTTTTTAGGGATATTTTCTCTTACTCTTTTTTTTTTTTTTTTTTTTTGCAGTATGTATTATGTCTCAAAAAGAATACTTTGTTTCGATAGCATCATTGAAACCACCATAAGTGTTTCCTCCGTGTTGGTGAGAGTTGTGATGTATAAGATGTGTTTGTTTTTAGCCCTTAGAGGCTGTAAGCCTAATTGGTGTCTAAGGAGGAAGCAGGTCCTAGACCTGCTGTTCCCACAAGGGCCAGCCTCCTTGGCTTAGGACCCCTCACTGTGACAGCAGGACAGATGGGGAGGGCAGGTTTGCCTTTTCCCTTTGCAGTCTGCACTTTCATTCTTTTTTTTTTTTTTCTGGGAAGGCCCAGTGCTCACAGGGAAGTAGGACCTTTAATTGACATTTGCTACCTAATGCTTCCTGCCCCTTTCTGTGCAGCTGCCCTCTCCCCCATGCACAAGAGCGAAGCCATATAACATCATCAGTGAAGATGATGTGAGTTGAGCATCTCTGGGTCAATTACTCTTTCTTTAGGGTATTCCCCAGAGAAGAATTACTAGGTCAGAGGGGAAGAACAGTTTTACGGTTCTTATCACATGTCACTAGACTGCTGTCCAGAAAGATTGAACCAATTTCTCCCCATAGCAGTGCTCCCTGCATCCCTCAGTGCTGAGGATACCAGGAGTTAGCAGCATGCTTATTAAGTGACACCGAAGAGCTTTTTGAGTTGAAACTAGCCCTCTGCAGGGCCCATGAGAGTCAACTTAAAAGGCAAAAAAAGATCCTGTTAAGTTTGGTACTAAATCATTAATGGCCACAGTTGCCACTTTTGCCTCCAGAAAAGTTAAATCAAGTTTGTTTAAATGGATGGGTACTCCCAAAGGACAATATTTAAGGATGCTAATAAAATAGATTCTGTGCATTTGTCATTAGCTACACCAAGTCTTTGTAGGCACTTGGGATTTTGATAAGGCACTATCCAAAATGAGTTAAACAGACTGTGATATTAACTTCAATATCTTCTTATTCAAAGACAATACTAATCCTTGAGCAGATGTAAAAATAGCATGGCTTTAAGTTACGACTCGAGAAACACTTAAAAAATACAGGTGCTTTTCCAAACAGAGTTCATTTCTTTGCCTCTTCTCTGGAACTTGGTTCCATGTGTCTAGAGCCTCAGTAGTAGCATATCTGTGGTCCCAATTGATGGGAATAAAGGGCAATGAGAGCAAAAGAGGCAGGCTGTCCTAAAGTCATCTCTCACAAGTTTCCCACGCTCCCCTTTCTTCTGCTAACTTGGCTACGTGAAAAAGGATAAGGCCACCTCCTTCATCTTCTTCTCCCTGAGTGCCAAAGACAGTTAGTTCACTGGGAGGCCCCTGCTTACTCCCCTAAGCCTCTACATCTGTCTGAAAAGGACAGATAGTTTGGTCCCTTCATCTCAGAGACCTAAAAGGTTGGGTAGCCAGTTTCCAGGTGTGATAATCAAAAAATAAGCTGGTACAGGGTCCAGAGCATGCCAGAGTCTTGGGGTCCTCTGTATATAACAGGGAGAGTATTCTCTTAGTGAATGGCTTGAAGATGAAACACCTCACTACAGTATGTAGTCAGTAGACATTCACACCCTTCCCCCTGGCTTGGAGACAGAAAGCGCCCTGCTTTGGTGTTGGTGTGAGACAATGCAGATGAACCAGTAGTCTTCAATCTGCCCTTCAGATCTGCCTGCTGAGATGATCTCTGAGCAAAAGTCTAGTGTTTGGATGTTTGGACAGCATTTCTGGGTATATACATCCCATGAGAGGCATACACATAGGAATTTGAAATTCATGGGACAACTCAAATTTAGTAAGGGCTCTTTGGGCCCCAGTGTGTGTGTGTGTGTGTGTGTGTGTGCGTGCGTGTGTGGTGTATTTATATATGTGCACACTTGCTCTTTGGACACCTATAAAATATTATTTAATGAACTCTTTAAGTTTACAAACTCACACCATCTTTTAAAGAAAATTAAACAAATGCCTTCAATACAAAAATGAATTGTCAGGAAATTGCCTAAATTGCTCCTCAAATTTATACCTCAGAGTTTTCAGATGATCCCTTTCCTTGTTGGATGCCAAGGTGTCTGTGTGTCTGCATCACATTGGAGCTTCGGTTGAACAGAGGGGTTAAAGGTCTACTTCTTGATCTTGGTTCTGTTATTTCTGTGCGGCACTGAAGTGGCACCATGCATTCCCAAACCCATAACAAGTGTAAATAGTGTTCTCTTGTAGAAAGGTCTCTTTTCAGCATGGTAATATACCTTATTAAATTCCAAACATAATAAGTATTGATGGCAAACACATCAGGACCCAGTTCAGCTTCCACCATGATTTAGTTGTCTACAAATGACTTCAGCACTCAGCTTCCAGTGCATTTTGCTAATTACATCATAGATTTCCCTACTGATGAACACAAGCTGAATTAACACAGGAGCACTAATGTACCCTTTCACCATTATTGTTGTACAAGAAGCCGTGGCAGATGCTGGCAGTTAGTTACACAAACATTAGTATTAACGATTGGCCATTTGGAATTGGTGACAAACTACTGCCCGGCAGAATCCTGAGGCCGAAACCAATCAGGAAGTTAATGAGGAGAGAAATTACCGAGGCAGCTTCCCCTTAATTACATTCACACTAGGCAGGAAGGGAGTTCTGAGGGTGGATCTAAACTCTGCTAAGGTTAAGAAGGTCAGAGACCTTTTTGCTTAAATTTTGTATCTACTGTGACTTCTAAGATTGGAAAAAAAATTGTTGGAGCCATTATTATTTTTGTATTCTTCATATTTAAGGTCAATTTCCCAGTGGAATTTAAATGTCCCTAGAACAGTTCCTTCAATTTCATGTTTTAGTGTGATATAATTCAATTTTATCTTTTTTTCTATTAAAAAAAAATCTCTTCTGCTTCCTGACTTTTACTTCTTTATAGTTATGCACACTGACCACCCCTCCCCCACTTCTGTTGCCCAGTGGTAGCCAAGAGAAATAAGAAGTTGACGGGCTGTCCAATTCAGCTGCTGGATCTTGCCTTTCCTTGGGTGGAAGTGTAGGGGGTGGAGTCCTGCTTGGGGATCACTCCTCAGGTGTGGATCTCTCCAGGAGAGGGAGGGGTGGAAAGTCTTCCAAAATGGGTGGAGTGATGTTTTGGTGGTTGCTTCTC
>PVIH01012072.1:32500-65426 GCA_004025045.1 Sigmodon hispidus
TCAAATACTGGGATATGGAAAACATTCCCATCAAATATGAGAAAAGGATTACCGCGCTATATCAAATGAGTATTTAGATCTCAGCCCTCGATGTTCACTGGAGTGAAACGGGGCCCAGTACCAAATAATACCAGAATGTGTAAGTGGCACTGGCATAGGATGGCTAGGTGACCCAGGAAGGAAAGAGGATTGTCTTAAGAATGAAAATGTCCCCCAAAACCTGGTGCAGAGCTCCTCTGCTTTCCTTCCTCAGAAAAACTCGTTACTCTTATTTTCCAGATCCGTTCTGCTGACCATTTGTGAGAAATTCGGCTTTGAGAAAAGTACACGGTCCTTGTGTTTCTAAGAGACACAAATTCAGAACGAATCAGTGCAAGTTCTCAGCTTGGTGTTCTTCCCAGTTCATGAGAAGTGACTCCTGTAGGCACTCACTTTTCTATTTCAGGCCCGACGCCCCACGGGTGACTGTCTTCTTCCCCACAGTTTGCGAAATTCCTGTCGGTTGAAGTTTTAAGGACTTGTTTTCCTGGTGAAGGATCGAAAGGGCAAGAGACAGGAGTATTGGTCCCGTGCAGCTTTTGGGATAGTCTCTCTGAGGAAGCATTGGTGAGCAAGGGCTTCCTCCGAGCCCCAGCAGGTCAGCTCCCAACCACCACCAACTCCTCCCGCATCTGAAGCCCGAGTGGCTAAGGGCGTCGAGGGGGGAAAAGGTACGAGACTGTATTTAGTTTGCCCGTGCATAGTTCTCGCTCCTTTCCAAATCAATCTTCCAGGCTTGCTTCTTGACCTCGCGGCGGGGCAGCCCTAGACTTCACAGCAAACCCAAACAGCCTGCAGCGTGCGCTCTCCTCCTAGGCCGGCTGGTGGGTCACAGAAAAGCGACCTCCAGAAAAACGACTGTAGGCTCTGTGCGTCCAGGGGTCTGGCACTGCAACAGACCTTTCATCCACACAGCAAAGAACAGAATTTAATGCTGGATTCGGGAGACGCTACAGATCGTCCAAGACTTCCACCATCCCCTTCCAACCGAGCTGTTAACCGGTCCTGAGCCTACATTGTATCTTGATTTCTGTTTGGTTGTTTTCTTGGTGGGATAAGAGACGGCAGTTTTCTCTATGTGTGTGTAGTGGTAGCCGACGTCGGACAAACCAATACTGTAAACAAGCAAAGAATAATAAACTTTATGCTGTCTAGAAAAAAAAAAAAAGGTTATACATGAACCTTTTCCCACTCTCATTCAAACATTTTTGAGAGTAGGGTCCAACCTTATCCGTAAGTAAATCACAGCGCCTGTGGGGATTTGAACTGGGTAATTCCGGAGCTTGGTTGTTGATTTAGCTGAACAAGCAGATCATATACCCCATAACTTAGGGGCCACTAATGTCTTTTACCTCCGTTCCCCAAAAATTCAAACCATGCTTAAGGAAAACATCAAGAGAACACTGCCCAGCCTTCCAAGGCAGGGATCTTTCAAAGCAAAGGTTGTTTATTTTAAAGACACAAGGAAGTAGGTAGAAAATTAAAATTACCCAATAAAACGAATTGTCTTCCTGAAGCCTGACAATTTTTTAAAAAATATATATAGTAATTTTCTTCTACAGCATCGAAAAAGAAACTAGATTGCAAAATGAAATGAAGAAAAGAGTCCCCCAAATATTACCACCCCCTTTCACGCCTCCCTCCTCTTGTACTGGAAACCTGGTCCACTCGGGCACCCTCCATTCCCTCGCAAGCTCCGAATTGCTGAGGCCAAGTGTGAGTCTAGGGCTCAGTGTTTCCAGACTAGGCCTGGAGCACCAAGAGAGGGAAAGGAAGAGGCCTGCCTCCGCCCCGCTTACAAGCATCCCCACCTCCGGATCACCCCCCATCCCCCCAGCGCGCCCGGTGTACCGCTACGGCGCAGTCCCTCCCGCCTGGGGAAGGGGTAGTGAAGGAGGGGGGCTGTGAGCGCCCCCGCCAGAGAAGCCCAGCAGGCTGCAGGTGGCGAAGAAGGTGAGGTGCAGGAACCCGAGGGGTGCTAGAAAGGAGGAAAGTGTGTATGGGGAGTGCAAGGAGGCTGGGACCCCGGGGGGTGGGGGTGGCGGTGGGAGGAAGGGAGGCGGGGCGGGGGGGGGCGGAGGAGGTGCTGGGTTCTGCCAGGGAGGAAGGGAGCAGCAGAGGAGTTGGCTCAGACCTTAATTAGAGCTCTCATCGGCTCTTTGCAGCGGCCTGAGAGTCTCGGAGTAGGAGAACCGGCTGGTAGAGCTTACGTCTTCTAGAGCAGCGGACAGAGACGCGGCGAGCGTGGGGACAGGCGGGCCACCAGCCAGGCGGTTCAGACTGTGAGCGCCTCCAGAGCCGGGGAGAGTGCTGCGGTACTTACGGCAGCCGCCGATCACCCGAGATCTCCGGGAGCAGGCCTCCCAGCTCCGCCAGCCAGCTCCTGCCGCCCTGCTCCCGCCGCAGGCCGGGGGGAGCCCTGGGCATGAACGGCTACGGTTCCCCCTACCTGTACATGGGCGGCCCGGTGTCGCAGCCACCGCGGGCTCCCCTGCAGCGCACGCCTAAATGCGCGCGCTGCCGGAACCACGGGGTGCTGTCCTGGCTCAAGGGCCACAAGCGCTACTGTCGCTTCAAGGACTGCACCTGCGAGAAATGCATCCTGATCATCGAGCGGCAGCGGGTCATGGCGGCTCAGGTGGCGCTTCGCCGGCAGCAGGCCAACGAGAGCTTGGAGAGCCTGATCCCGGACTCGCTGCGGGCTCTGCCAGGCCCCCCGCCGCCGGGAGACGCCGCTGCCGCCGCCGCCGCTTCGCAGTCGTCGCCAGCTTCCCAGCCGTCCCAGCCGCCCGCGCAGCCTCGTCCAGCAGCCGAGTTGGCTGCAGCGGCCGCGCTGCGCTGGACCGCCGAGCCCCAGGCCGGGACGTTGCCGGCTCAGCTCGCCAAGCCAGGTGAGAGCGTCTGCGGGGCGGGAGGGGGAGTCGAGCCTCGAGCGTGGAAACTTCTCGTGCCCTCGGGGATCCGTGTGGATAGTCGAGGGCAAGTGTGTGGGAAGTTGACCTGGTTGGGCCTGCCTCCCCACCAGACACCGGTTCTCACTCTCCGGAAAAGGAGAGTCTGGAGAGTCTGAACCCGATGCAGGTGGAACCCTCCAGAGAGGCCGGCCAAATAGCCCGGCTGTGTGTCCCAGGCTCCTGGTGCCTTCTCAGGGATGAAGGGGGGTCGTAAGGTTAATTGTGCAAACGAAGTAAAACGATGTCTGGGGAGGATCGTCTTGAAATGCACCACGATGAGGCGGCTTTTCCTGGTTGCCGGTTTTAGGGGGGACTTTCATTGGGGGTAGTAGTAAGGGCCCAAAGCTTTGCTGTTTCTAGGTGAATCTTGGCTTGGTCTAGGACACAGGAGCAAAAAGGTGATATCTTGAACTTAAAGGAGCTCAAACTTTTTTTTAAAAAAACAAAGCAAAAACTGGGTTAAGAGGACTAAAGACTAAGAATTCGGTAAAAAAGAGTCACCTTTTAAGAACTATGGATAAAAGGTCCCTGAACTCTTCAGAATGAGACTAGGTGATTCTCTTTGCCAACTACCTTTTTGGTCCTTTAATTCCGCTGTGATTTGAAGAACAAAACAAAACAAAACTTGGCCCAAGGTAGGGAAAACCTAGCAAGTACTTTTGTAGGCTTAGGCAGGCTGGGCCTGCTGTGGAACAAGGGCTGGCTGGGCCACTTAGCTTCCTTCTGCCCTTTTATTTGGGGTAGGATGAGGTAACAGGAGAGTTCTGAACCCACAAAGTGGGCAGACCCCAGTTTCTACCTAATTCTGTCCCTTTGGCTCCGCACTTTCCTCGGAGGGAACCCCTGGCTTCTCTCCTGGTCCCTCTTAGCTTCAAGGCAACCGGAATTCAGCAGACTCTGGTGTTTCCCCTCTCCGGGCAAATGTACAAATGCAACAAGGCCGTCTCCTCGGAACCCGGTGCACTGTAATTGGGAGGGAAGGCTCACAGTTTTTCTGTTGGTAGAGCCGCTGCCCTCTACTTCCTCAGCCCCTCAAAGGCAGCTAACTCTTCTTCAGAAAGGGTTTCCAGAGCCCCAGAGTGCTGAACTGAGCTGCTGGAGATGTCCACTGGCTGAAGTGTGGTGAGGCGGTAGGTCTGTCCAGCCGGCTGACCCAGTTATGCTCATTAGGCCTGAACTTCAGAAAGCAGTTTGCTGACCCGGTTTGTGGCTATTTAACTACAATGGATGTGCAAGCATTTCTCTGAAGCACCGCCCCCTTGTCTTTTTATTTGTGGATTTGTGGGGAAGAAACCGAGGAGAAGAGGGTTTTGGTTTCGTCCTGTCCTTCAGGTGAGAACGGCAGGGCAGTTTGGCCTCAGTTCTAGAAGGGTTTCCCTGCTACTGTCTTTTAGATTTCCATTCCAGTTTCCGGGCTCCAGGGTCCTTAGGATCGTAGAACCCCAAAAAGTATGAGTTACAATTCAACTCGACATTTTACAGTGCCCACCTTCCTACCAACACCTCTTGAAGTGCAGTAACCGTGAGTTCTGTGGTCTTTGTTCAAGAGGGGGAGTCCCTTAGCATCACGTGATGGTCCCCTAAAATTTATGAAGAGTCACAAAACCTAAAGCAAACTGAGAAAGACTTGGGTGAGAATAAAAAAATAGAATAAAAAAGAGCTAAGAGTTTCAACTGTCAAAACCAGGCTTCGTGCTATTTTATTTTATTTTTTTCTTCCTTTGCTTCCAGCAAATAGTCAGGGGTAGGTAGCCCAAGCCTTCTAAATTGAGAACATGGCAGGGGTGGGGAGGTAGAAGAATGTGTTCCGGAGACTAAGCTGTGAGGGACCAACGGCTCAGTTTGCAGCTGGTCATGCCACATGCCTTGAACCTTTACTGAGTTTTGTTTTCTTTTATCAATTACATTCCTTTAAGGAAAAGAAAATCATCAATTTTCCTGAGGGAAGTTTCTGAAACAAATTAATGATTTTTCACTAGGAACACAAGTAAATGGATTGGTTCTATGCAACATGTAAAAAAGCAACTCTGTTGGGAGTCAACATTAAAATAACATTAAAATGGGGCAGTCAAATTAAAACTCTTGGTTGAGACTGCCTGTTGCTGTGTTCCTGTACTTTTTCCGTACTGTATTTGTATGTGACATGTCACGAATCTTTAGAAACAGATGAGATATTCCTGAATGAAATAATCCATTCCACGGAGGGAGTAAGTTCGGCCCTGTTGAGATGGAAGGGCCGCCAGCCAAGGCTCAGCTTCAGTCTCTAGCAGTCAGCTAGCAAATTCTCCAGGTCTGCTCCTTTGTGAACTTAGATTTTGCAGGGCAGAAGGCCTCCCATACTGAGCTATGAAATGGTTTGTTCTTAAAGTCAAGTGCAGATAGATGCTCCAGCACATAAAGTCACTTTCTTCTCTGAAGCTGTGAGAAAAACACAGGCCCTAAGAAGGATGTTGGCGGAGCATCATGGGAGAAAACCCACACAGTTCAGGGGGACCTGTAAACATCCAAACTCGGCTATCTAATTAACTACATTTTGATTATGCCCCACTTTCTAATTTAACCTTTCCTATAAATACTACGGAATTCACCTGCTCAGCTCCCTCCCTTTCCGATACCTCCATTCTCCCCCCCCCCCCATGAAAACATCATGGGAAGCCTAACCTCTTCTAGCTGTCTGGCCTTCTGATTCAGCAGTCTTATCCAGTCAAGCCAGCCTTTCAGGACTCTGGGCTCTGGGCTCTGGAGATGAGGGAATTTAAGGGTCATGGCCAAGGTGAGAAGCTGCAATCAAGGTCCCTTGTAGCTTGCTTCCTCACCCCAGACTGTTCCTCTAAAGGAAGATCCTGGGCTGTGGTACCTGGGAAGGTAAGATCTGTGGCTGCAGAACCTTCCTTGGTGTATATCTGAAATATATATATATCTCACATATTATATAATGATGTTATGTACATATAATCATTTCTTTTAAATGCTTTTGAAGGAGAAAGAAATAAAAAGAGAAGCATTTGGGGGCTGGAGAAATGACTCAGTGGTTAAGAGCACTGACTGCTCTTCCAGAGGACCGGGGTTCTACTCTCAGCACCCACATGGCAACTCACAACTGTCTGTAGTTCCAGTTCCCAGTTTCAGGCAAACCCCAAGGCAAATAAATAAATAAATAGAGGTTTTTTTTGTTTTTTTGTTTTTTTGTTTTTTTTGTTTTTTTTTTTTTTTTAAAAAAAAAAGAGAAGCATTTGGTTAGAGATTGAAGAGGAGGGTTGGATGGGAAAGTGAGGTAGGTGTTCTTTATTATGAAAAAAAGCAAATACATGGCAGGTAGAGAGAGAGAGAGGTGGATTTTGGAAACTGACTTCATTTGCCTCCTACTGAAGTACTTGGAGATTGCTAGGGCTTCCAGCTCTGGCTTCCAGCAGACTGCCTAGTCTGCTTCCTTAGTTTTAATTTTTTCTTTTAATTCTCCAGAGCAATACTTGGCGGTGTGTTAAGGGAGAGGTCCTGAAAACTGGATTAGAAAATCCTGTCTAACTGTACTCACAGAGCAAGGAAGAGACTGGGAGCAACTAAGCCCCCTGGGATGTGTACCTATGAATTGCAAAGATTGCTTGGCTTTAAGAGGCCTTGATTTGAACCAAGGGGCCTAAAGAAAAGCCAGATAAAAAGAAATTCAGGGACAACAGGACTGCCACTTTGAAAGTTTCATTTAGAGCTGACTTTGGGGGTAAAGAATCCAGGCCTCACCTTGCTAGGTTTGTTGCTAGGCTAGTTGCGGTGAGGTGGGGGCAATGGCCTCTCTGGTGGCCCTGTCCCTGGATGAAGTGTCAGGGACCTCAGGAGAGGCGCATAGTGGCAGCATGGGCACTTGGCTTCTCTGGGACAACACTGAAGGTTGTCTGTTTGCAACTCTTTCCTCACCTAAGGACTCAAGCAAGTCTCCAGGACCTTCCTTTCTCAGTCCATGAGGCTGAGATCCTCCCTGCTTTGGCCCACTGGAGGGGCATTGAAATGCTGCTGTCTGTCTGGTAGAGCCTAAGATGCAGTTAAAGGAAGAAATGATGGCTCCTATAGGAACCAGAGTCTGTGCCAGGCAGAGAACCCCCAGCCTGGCATTACAAATCTGCAGGATGGCAGTGCTCTCGACTTACAACCAACTTTTCCTTTCCCTGATGGATGAACTCCCGGGTTTAAAAGATTACAGTAATCACAGGAAGACAGTGTAAATCGAATCTGATAGCAATAACTTTTGGAGAAGGTCAGGCTCAAGTGAGATGTTACCAAGCAACAGGCATTTTGTTTGCAAAATACAATCAAAGAGCATTGATGAGAAATTCTTTTCTGCAGCAAGTCAGCACTTTCTGTTAGCAGCTTTACAGAGGGTAGGGGGGTAAATCTTCATAAATCAAAGGCCCTGCAGGACCTGGAGCCTTCTCTGGTGGAAGACTGTTGCATTTCTTCCTGACTGGGAGGAAGGGTGCTCAGTGAAAACCCTTGTGCCTGCTCTTTTCTTCCTCCCCTCTAGATTTCTTTCTTACACCTTTTAACCTGGTGCAGCCCCCTCTATCCAAAGCCACCCAGGTCTTTGGAGTCTCATATTAGTCTTGGGTAGTTCTGATGCTATGGTAAGCCCTTGGCCATCACAGGACCACCACTTTGTCATACACATGTTCTGACCCACAGAACCTCAGCTGTCTCCTGGCCCAAACAACACATTCTGCTTTTCTGAGAAGGAGAATTAAGGTGGGGAGCCAGTTTCTATTTTGTTTCTTGGCTAAACAGATCTTAAAAAGTCCAGTTGCCCCTCCAAATAATGGTGCATTATGAAAAACCCAGAACATGAACTGTTTCTGGACCCGGCAGCTCTCCTCTTGATTACAGTTCCGAATCAAGCTTGAACTTCAAGGTGACATTAGTGTTCTACCATTTTCCAGTGAGTTTTGCTTTATTTAGCTCATTGTCTTCATGTGTGAATGTTCATAATATTCCCTCCCATATGAAGCATGGTCTGCCCCGCTCCTGGCCTCTGTATGACTTGCTGTGTTGTATCATAACATACGATCAACTCAGCAGATACTTTGGAGCTTTGCAACAGATTAGTTACCTGGAAGTCCCAGTGGCCAAGGCAACGCTGTGGTCACCTGTGTATAATCATACCTAGCCTAGTACCCAGGGGTAGAAGGGATTTAAGGGGATTTGGTAAGTAGGCAAGTAAACAAGTAGCCAGCTGCATTCTGTAAATAGCAGGTGGACAGGCAAATGTGTAGATTTCTCCCTCGCTTTCTGAGAGCTTCTGCATTCTAAGAAAGAGATCAGGCTAAGTTTTTGTAAGGCACATGAAGTCTACAATAAACTACACTTCCTTGAGCCCACCAGCCGTTTCTAAGTAACCCCTCCCCCCAACACACACACAACAAAAAATTCCCTTCATGTTCCAGAATCTCAGACTTAGGATCCTCCTGTCTTAGTCTTTGAGAGCTGACTAGCATTGCAGGTGTGCACCAGTAGGCCAGGTTCAGGAAATCATCTTGAAGCCTTTTTATATACAGTGTTAAACCAGTGTTGATTTTTTTCACAAGGCAAACATGGGTGTTTTCATATACACACAGAGACACAGCATGTACACACACACAGAGTTTTTAGAACAAGATTTATTATTATTCCCACTTAGTTCAAATTTCTGCTCATCCAGTTTTTAATGATTCCTCACTCCCAGTGTGAGATCAACAGGAAGTATAAAGTACTTCTTTGTTAAATGTTTGACCCCAGGAAGCCTCTGCCTGGCTCCTCCTGCTATTGCTATGTAGACTGGCATCTTTTGAAAGTGACCCACCATGGACCTGCCTAGAGATAGATCTGTGTTCCCTCCAAATCACAAGATCCCTGGCAATCTACATTTTCAATTCATGGCACCCTTGTGGGAGGCCGAGTCCAGCGGTTTCTGAGTTATGAGAATCCGGCCAGAGCTTTTGTTTCATTCTAGGTGATAGGTGGATTTAGGTTTTGTGCACTGATTGGCTAGAATGTATAGAGGCAAGAACAGCAAAGTCAGAGCATTTTCATGTATTTTTAAGCAGAATGTTTGTTTCACACGTATGGCAGGCTTTTCTGAACTATTTCAATTTTTTTTAAAGTTGTGTTTGTTTATATGAAGAAATCCAAAGGAAGTTAGACTGTTCAAATTGTAATTTTTAGACCAGAAAAAAACTTTTACATGTCCATTTTTTTCCTTCTTAAATTTTATACCAAAAAAAGAAAGTGTAGTCGTCATCACATGGCACCTGTGCTTAGAAGGTGGGGACATTGTTTTCCAGAGAAAAAGTGTTCTCCTTATGAAGCTCTCATAAACTGAACAAAAAGTTTGTTTCTGAGTGGAGTGTATTTTAGGTTCATGGCTATGAAAAGAAAGCTTGAATATTTGATAACTTAATTTAAAAGTTTTTTTGATGTTTAAAAAGCATGCCCTCACTTGTGGTGACTGGCCTGCCATGACAGAAAAATTGTGTTATAATTTTATGTTTCCATCTGATTTTTGACAGTTTTTTTTTTCCTATACTGTATACAGAGTTAAAACTGCCAGCTGAAATACGCCTCCACTACTGGCATTCTGATTAGTCTTGGTTTCAGTTTGGCGGAAGGCAGAGGGTTATGGGAATATTTCCTGTTTCATGATCTCAACTGAAGTTACCATGTTTCTGTATCTAGAAAGGCCTTTGTGCTTTATACCAACTCGAATGATTTCTACAGATCATTCAGGGGGGAAAAGCCCCGGAAATGTAAATAAAAACCCATTATTAAATTATTCTTCATTGGTGAGCTTAAATGTCACCCTCTGTAATTACTTGTGAAAGTCTGTGTTTATAGTAGTTGGCAGGGCCCCTAGTTTAGTACAGTAGTAGATGTCATAATGTCCCCAAATTGCAGGGACTATTTGTCTATTCTTCTTTTCAGAAATTATTTTTGGGTGAGGAGTTTGTCTTGGCATTTGAGGTTCATCATCCTTAGCTCTGGTTTTGCTTGTTTGTTTTTGTGTTGTTGTTTTTCGAGACAGAGTTTCTCTTTGTAGCCCTGGCTATCCTGGAACTGGCTCTGTAGACTAGGCTGGCCTTGGCTCTGCTTTGAAAGCTAGCACCCTTGGGTACTGGTGGCCATCTTGCTTACATTTATCTTTCCTAAGACTTTGTGTTCCCTCTGGCATGTGAACCTGCTTCTCTCACTGGCCCGGGCCTCTCCTGGGGGCATGCCATAAGCAGTGCTGAGTTCAGCTGACTAGAAAACCCATAATTCATGTATTGGGTCCCTATGACATCCTGCCAGCTTTCCTCACATTCAGCCATAGTCCAGACACAGATTGGGAGGCTGATGAGTCTAGAAATCTTCCAAGAGTGTGGATAACTCAGCCCAGGCCTCCTCCTCTCCTCAGGAAGTACCCAAAGTATACACTGGCATGTCTCTGTAGCAGGGGCAAAGGACAACGCAAAGAGAACAATGGCTTTGTCCTTTGGAGCCTCCCAGTTCCTGAACAAGCTGGAAGCCATGTAAGATCATGAGGCATGTTCTGCAGAACTTGGAAAACAGATATAATGTGGAATCGTGTCCCTCTGGACTTAGAATCCTGCCCTCCAGTGTCTAGTTGATTGGGACAGCCTATCTGTTGCCACCTACATTCATTTTTATGATGTAGGTACTTTTGAGCAGCCAGAGTATGGATCCTAACTCTCCATCACTAACCTTCTGATCCTGTGCTTGCCTGGAGCCTGAAGTGAACTGTGAAAGAGTGAACCGAGCTGAGGAAACTGCTTTTCCTGAGACACTTCAGTGTTTGGATCCACTCAGGGCAGTGAAATTTTACCTTTTAAAACACGAGGCTATTTTTAGCTTTCTATGTTTTTGTTAAGGATAGCAAAACTGTGTGCTTCTTTTTAAAGATTTATTTATTATGTACACAATATACAGAAGAGGGCACCAGATGTCATTATAGATGGTTGTGAGCCACCATGTGGTTGCTGGGAATTGAGCTCAGGACCTCTGGAGGAACAGTCAGTCCTTTTAACAACTGTGCCCAACTGTGCCCTTTCTAGGTGTGTAGATTACTCCCAAAGGTGTGCGCCCTTTACTCTCATTTCTCTCCCCAAAACAAAACAAATACAAACAAAAACAAACTTTACCATCAGCAAATTGTTGTGATACTCTTTTATATTTTTCTTGTTTGATGGTAAAATATGCATAACAAACTTTACCAGTTTTAGGTGCACAACTTGGTGGCATGTGATGCTTTGAATGGTCACCACGGGCCATCTAGAACTTTTCCTCACCCTCAAGTGAAACTCCACTAAACAGTAATCCTCCTGTCTCTCCTCCCCTAGAACTTCTTCTGCTGTCTCTATACTTTATCCATCCTAAGCATCTCATAGAAATGAATTCACATCATTTCTTTTGTGGCCAGCTTATTTCAATTAGACTGTTAAGGTTCTTCCATGTAGCAGATAGCAGAATTTCATTCCTTTTTTAGGTGGAATAATACTCCATTTTATTTTCCTTTTCTCTATCGATGAACATGTGGGTTGCTCCAACCTTAGGAGTCTGTGAATAGTGTATTTGATGCTTCCTAAACTACCATGTGTACCCTCTGCCGCATCTTACTTCCCCAAGTTAGTAAGTTCTGTGAGTTTATGCTTCCTGTCATTTGTATCTTTTTTATTTTGTTTCCTTGTTTTGGCCTATTGCAGGTCAGTAAATACTTGATGCTAGTAATAGATGAGAAAAGCTAAACTTAGGAGCCTTTAGATATATGGCACCTTAAACATCTTATCTGTTTTACATAAGGGAAAGTATTGAACTTGTTTTTCAAAACTCCACTGATCAGGGGTCAAAATCCAATTGTGTGCTCATTTCAGAGTTAACACACTCACTGTCCACTCCTTCTCAAGGGTTCAGGAATAGAGTGATAGCTGAGTTATGTATGGGGTCATGAGTCAGGGGAATACATTGATGCAGGCTGGTTAGAATATAAATCTCTATGAGCTTTTGTTTGGTTGGCTTTTGTCTTGTGTGTCAAGGACATGGAATTCAAGTAGCTCAATAACTGGGAGATTAAAGCTGGGCCTGTTGTTCTGGGAAGCAGTAAGAGAGAAGATGTGAAATTTCTCTTGTAACACTAGGTCTTTGGTGAATCTGAGTCCCCATTGGAAGCAAAGGGGGATTCATTGTGTACATTACAAATGAACCCACAATAGAAGCCTAATGGTTTTTATTGAAAAAATAAATAAGCAATGCAGCAAAAGTGAATTGAGATAAGTATGAATTTGTATTAGATGTGGTTGAAAGTTATGTGGTTTATTATAATTTAAGAATGTGTTAAAGCACACATTTGGCCATGGGTTTTTGTTGGCTTTTCTTGTACTTAAGATACATGTGGTGTTAGAAAAATGTCTATCAATGGGCCTTTGTTGAAAGCTCTAAAAGCAAACAACAACAGGTAGGAGGGGATGCCTTCTAGAAGCTTCTTTGATGAAATTTCACCTCTGGCTATCTGCACACAATCAGGTTTGCCCACAGGGAGGCCTACAATGAGGCTATTCAGGCCACAAGAGAAAACACAGATTGCCACACTGCAGTGGTTTCCTTTTTTTTTTTTTTTTTTTCAGATGAGTTGCTCTGCATTAAGCAGCCACGAACTAGCACATTATTTTTTTTTTTTTAAGGATAAAAATCTATGTGCCTGTAGCTTGCTAATAAAAAAAGGCCTATGTTCTTTTATTTACAGTTCCGTTAGAATTTATTGTGAAACCCAGAGCCCTCTAGCCTACTCCCTTTACCAATCAGCACTGCCAACCTTGCTTTCCTGGGTACTTAGGCTAACATGTGAAACTAGCAATTTGTCTGTTACACACACACACACACACACACACACACACACACACACACACACACACACACAGGGTGGTTGACAGGGCTTGCTCTTCAGCTCCCAAGCCTTCCAGCTATTTTTTTTCTCTCTTCTTTGGCATCAGTCTTGCCATCCAGAATTCAGATTGGCTTTGTTTGGCCTTTAGTACAAGACTCAGGCAGCTGAGTTTGCCTGGCCTTTCACTGGGTGGCTTTTTTATAAGTGATTTCAAGGGCTGTATTATCTTTTGCTTAGAAATTATATCAACTAGTTAATATATATGGTAACCTGGTTAAAAGGGAAAAAAACCTGTCAGAATCACAAGCCCTGTTTAGCATAAAACCAGCCCCCTGGGAAGCAGATGTGATCATTAAAGTGCCCCATAGGGTGATATATACCAGGTTTTCTCCTGTGCTGTGGTCTGGTTCAGAGCCTCACAGCCCCACTAAATGGATAGCTAGTGCTGTGTACTCTAGGCCTTCTGTGATTCATGGCCTATGTGGCCATTCTGTGTTTAAGGCAAGCCTCCTCTCCTACAGCATTCCAGGAAAACGCCGACTGAACCTTTCTCTTTTACCGACCCCATTTGCCAATAGTTTTTTATTTCTTCTTTAAAGAGTGGAAGCATGTTATGATCCATTGAGCCAAACTTCCTCATCCCAGAAGCCTGAGAGCTGTTCGAAGCTGAGCCCAGCGGGAAGGGATTAACCCAGCTGTTCTCTTGCCTTCCAGATCTGACGGAAGAGCGACTTGGGGACAGCAGTTCAGCAGATAACTCCGCGGAGGCCTTCAGTGACAAAGACACCGACCAGAGAAGCTCCCCAGATGTGGTCAAAGGCAAGAACTGCTTCACTCCAGAGAGCCCCGAGATCGTGTCGGTGGATGAAGGGGGGTACGCCGTGCAGAAAAACGGGGGCAACCCAGAGAGCTGCCCTGACAGCCCCAAGTACCACGCAGAGCAGAGCCACCTTCTGATCGAGGGCCCGTCGGGGACCGTCTCTCTGCCTTTCAGCTTGAAAGCCAACCGGCCACCCCTGGAAGTGTTGAAGAAAATCTTCCCCAACCAGAAGCCCACTGTGCTGGAACTCATCCTGAAAGGCTGCGGGGGCGACCTGGTCAGTGCAGTGGAGGTCCTGCTGTCCAGTCGGTCCTCGGCTGCTGGGGCTGAGCGGACGGCCGAAGAGAGCCTCGTGCTGCCCTCCAGTGGCCACATCTTTGAACACACGCTCGGCTCCTACCCTATCTCTTCCTCCAAGTGGTCGGTGGGCTCCGCCTTCCGAGTCCCTGACACCTTGCGCTTTTCAGCGGACTCCAGCAACGTGGTCCCCAATCCCTTGGCCGTGCCCCTGCAGCATCCTTTCCCCCAGCCACCTCGCTACCCACTGATGCTGAGGAATACTTTGGCCAGAAACCAGTCCAGCCCCTTTTTGCCCAATGATGTCACCCTGTGGAATACCATGACGCTGCAGCAGCAGTACCAGCTGAGGTCCCAGTACGTCAGTCCTTTCCCTAGTAACTCCACCAGCGTCTTCCGAAGCTCGCCCGTGCTCTCCTCCCGCACCGCAGAGGACCCTCGGATCTCTATCCCCGACGATGGGTGTCCAATCGTGACAAAGCAGTCCATCTACACAGAGGATGACTATGACGAGAGGTCTGATTCCTCGGACTCTAGAATACTCAATACATCATCCTAAAGTGTCACCTATGGGTAGTGACCGGGTGACATTTTGTGTGTGCTGGAACCCTGTCCCCACCCCGGGAGAGCCCATTAATACTGTATACTCTTTCCTCCTGTCTGTTTGACAAAGTGGCTGTGTTTGATAGTCTATACATTAGCAATAAAAACATAACTTATTTAATTCCTGCACTTCACTGAAAATGCCAAATAGGTCCGCTCTGTGGATTTAGTGCTGAGTGTTATAAATGAGTCTAAAGGACTGCCTGAGATGGCTGGGCCTGAGGGAGATTTCGTTGGAAGGTCAGCTTTACTCCTAAATTCAACCTGGAATGTTAAAGTGAAATAGTATACTTGAATGCAATTTTGTAAAAAAAGGATTTCTCAGGATACTGGAAACCTTAGAGGGTGGTTCGGTTGCCAGCTGACTAAAACAGGGACATATTATTCATATTCTAAAGAGAGACTGCACTCCAGAACAGAGCGGACTACACCGACGCTCATTTAAGCTTGGACAGTTTTCAGAGACAAACCCCATTAAGAATTATTCTTTTCACATGGCTGAATTGAAACGTGTGTCATGTCAATATAAAACCAATCCCGGCTGTGAACTGCATGAAATGTATCGTGAAATGAACACAAGCTTAAGCTTTGTCGGGTTAATGTAGCATGCTAAGGACTCTAGAAAAATAAACTAAGGAGATGCCTTGGTCGATGTCTTTTCTGCTTGTGGAAGGAAGAGATCTAAACACAGAACCTTGGGTAAAAACTCTGTACTAAGGCGTGGGTCCGAAATTTAAGATGTTGTTCAATGAGACACATCTTAAACTGAGCATATTCTGTAGAGGTGGAGCCTGGGATCAGTGGGTGTAAGCCCTGGTTCGGTCCCTAGCACTCCAAACAGAACCACAGCAAGAAACAATAACAATCAAATACCTACCAACCACGCCCACCTGAGTGTGAGAAAGAATCTGAGCATTTCTAGTAGAGTCCTGACTCCCAGAAGTCCAATAGAATGCAGGTGTGAACTTCCCTATTTTTGTTTGGCCAGTTCTAATATAAAGCAGAGTGTTTAGGGCTTCCCCCCTCTTCTTTGGAAAAGCATTCTTGGGCTTCTCACTTAACTCTTTCAAAGAAATTTTGAGCAGTATGTGAGCTCCCTCCCCCGCCCCCTTACTGCTTGAAATGCCTGAGAAGTGTGTTGACTACTTGCTTAGGTCAGGCAATAATACTGTGAGCCTCATGAATTTGGAAAGGAAAGTAAATCAATCCAAGCACAAACGTCTCTACACAAGGAGGATGCTGGGAGTATTCCCAGACAAGTGTAAGCTCTGAGGGGCTCTTGAATGATGGAGAAAGGCAAACTTTCACCCCGAAATGCCTCCAAGCCCAAACAGCTCTGGTAAAAGTGTCTTATTCAAAAGATCTCCTTATTTTTGTCTCTACAAGGTGCCTCAGGAGTAAGTAATCTTTACATGAGGAAATTCTTTGTGTTGACTAGACTGTTATGTATTTTGTGGACATAGTCACATACCAGAATGTTCGAAAGTAAATATTATTTTCTTATGAACTTTGGGTAAGCATTCATGCTTCCATAAGGGAGAAGTGAGAAGAGAATACTTTGCCCTTTGACGTGATATGGCACTGGGGTCTAGTATCTGAATCTACCCAGGGCAAATGTATTTTAAAAGGCATTTGCATTTCCATGCTTTGCCCACATCTAACAAGCATCAATAACCTCCTGTGTGAATCAAGCCATCATCAAGGCTGGCTGTACTTGTGAACCGGTAAAGGTCTGCTTTTTATTTATTTATTTTCCCCCCTCAGTGTTATCTTTTGAAGAAAGAAATATTTTGGTGGGAGAAGATTGAAGAGAGACCCCAAAGTGAGAAATGGGTTTCTAGGCCCCATGTCCGGTTCCCTCTGCATTCCTAACAGCTGATCTGCTCTAGAGTGGTAACAAGCTTTAGATTCGCACTCAGCTTTCTGAGTCCGTCCTGCTGAAGCATGCACACTCAAGGAAGCTGAACACACTGCCCACAGCACTCACTTTCTCTTTCTCATGGAGCCGAGCTTCTGGATGATGTAGTGTGTGTGTTGGGGGGAATCACCCCACTCTCAGGTAAATTCCAACTGCCACCCGGCATCTAGGTGCTTGGCTGTGGCTTTCTCAATATTCATCATCTATTTGATCTGGAAGCCTGTCAGGGTCTGTTAGGAACTGATTCACAGTGAACTCTGAAGAGAGTAAGCTTAGCTCAAGAAACGCCATTTTGTATTCTAGTAGCCATAGAGATAAAATAGAGTTCAGTTCCACATTCCTGGCGGGAGCTTGCCCAGTTCTAGGAGACAATGAGCTGGCCACCTGGATGATCCAGGTGGGGTCCAGGACTAAAAGGAGTCTTCCATTTTAGAGAACTATGCTAAACTAAAGCAGACAGAGCCCTGAGAAGGAGTCTCTCACCCAGTTCCCAGAAACCATAGCTAGAAACTGCTGTTTACAGAGGGGCAGCATGACTTAAGTTCCAACTGCAGAATCCATAGTACCCTGGCCCTGCTAACTGACCACCAAATGCTCTAGTCAAGATACACCACCATCATTCCTGGGCCAGCTGCACGTTCCAGGGTTGATGGTGGGCTTCCCCCCTCTATAGGAGACATTCCGGGGCACAGAACCAGGACAGCTTGACCATGCCCCAAGGACGAGCTACGGAACCCTGCACAAAACTAGTCCAAACATGCCAGGAAGAAATAATAATAATAAAAATGATTTTCACCTTGGTACTAACCAATCAAAAGCCTGACCTGTTGTTACCAGGCACCCCCACCCTAATCTGGAAAGCCCCTAGCACAAGCCAATTAGCTAATGACTGGTACCATTATCCTTACATTATTATCCTTACATTATCCTTACATTATTCACAGCCTCGGGCTATAAAAGTAGCCCGTCCCCCCCCCCCCCCGCGGCCCTAATCAACCCTCCTGCGTGATTCCTGTGTGATGGACATCTGGAGTGGTTCACGAGCTAGCTCATCTCTACTCAATAAACCTTGCTTTTACATTCCGCTACCTCCTTGTCTCTGGTGGTCTTTCCAGGGTCGAGACTTTGGGCACAACAAACTCCAGTCTGTTCCTCCCTTTCTGGTGAGATTTTGTCTAGTCCTAATTTGAGTTAAATGCTTCTTTATTCACCCAAGATTTTGTGACTGTGAATCTTTTGGTCTCAAGGTGGTTTGTACATCCTGGAGCTACATTTCCAAGGAAAATTCCTAAGCAGCTTCCAGCTTAAATCAATCCCTGGCAGTTCCGGCAGTACATTTTCATCATCTACCTTGTGTAATTTGTGAATCCGCTAAATTAGAAAAATGGTTTCTTTCTCTCTCATGGTGCTTTTCATCTCAGATCTATGCTGAGTAAAAGAATTAAAGATATAAACACTTACCACACCGAAAGCTTCATTTGTTCCCCACATAGTAAAGTGAACCTCATTGTACATGCACCTGACCACTTGTCCTAAGTCTGGTGCACACAGCTTTGAGGTCAGGGTCAGTTACTATGTGGGTACATATTTGGAAGCAGAAACGCCTGTTTCTAGAAAATACACATTGGTAAAGGACCAGAAAATAGCATAAGTGTGTGTTGCCCTTTCTGCCCAGGGAGAAGGCTGTTCTTTCTGGGGCTATGGAACCATCTAGTTATTCCACTTATTCCCAGTTTACTAGTGACATCTGATGGTAAAAATTTAACCTGCTGCTTTAGCTTTTGAAAAGCTAGCAGCAATCTTCACAATGAGCTGGAAATAATTTTATTGATGGATCAAGAAGCATGGCAGGTATGTTCTACATAACAGCAGCTGACCAGGTAGATAATCGGCATGGGGAAATCAGGGTGATTCTGGCCCACTGGTGTAGGTTGCTAGGTCAACTAAAAACCTTAACTGAGTCATTTTGTGCATTTAAATTTGAAGAAAAGAAACTGCAGTAGAAAAGTGAGTGAGAGATGCAGTCAGATATTATAGAATCTGCTTCTCAGGGACTCCCCTGTCAAGGTCCTCCTGTCTACCCGTGTATTGATCTGGACAAAGGCAGTGAGATCGGGCATCTTGGGAACATTTGTCGGGTGCCGAGGAAACAGGCTCCGGCTGCATTTGAACCGACGTATTTGAAAAATGAACCTGATTCCACTGCATACTGTCTCAGTGATTCATTCTTTGTATGTGCATTTACTCAGCAGAAGGAAGGTGGGAAGAAGATGGATGCTAAATTTATATGTTAATTTTAATATCGAAGCTATCCTATATTTGAAGAATAAGATCAATGCTTCAATTTCATTTCTTATGTGATACTGAAAGTTCTCAACGCTGGGGGGGAAAATCACTTCCGAATGCATCCTCCCCAAATTCTAATCTCCCAGGGCAGAGCTGCCTCAGAAGAGGCAATCTTGCCTTTTGCCAATGGTCTATGCAGGGCAGGCTTCAGAGTTCCCACAGTATCACTTACTATCTCAGTGTCGAGGGGAAATAGGGAGCGCAGCGGTTTGTTCTTAAATTACAATGGCACTTATTTACTAATTGGATTGTGAGAGTTGGCCGGGCTTTTGGGCTCTGTCATGAGTTTCATATATCCCACAGGCAAAGCCGCTGGACTTAACCGAAAGTAAACTCAGCAGTTGTTAAGAAAATGTATCTCTCCAGAAGACCGGAGTCACTGCCCAGTGGTTTTAAACCATGACCTCAAACTCCCACTGGGATTTAGATGAAAGATTCCAGAGATCTGTGCAGAGTTGGTTGGGGAAAAGGGGATTTCTGCTTCCCAGCCCAGTATGGCAGAACCAGATGCAGGATGGTTGGTAGGAGAGCAAGAGAGGTGGGCTGGTGATTCTGCTCAGCCTGATGGCTACTGTGGAGATTCCAGGGGCCTCTGTCTTCCCCAGCGGGCTGCTGGCTGGAGGCCACCATAGACAGCCTGGAAGATCTCCATTCTGTGAACTGAACTGAGACCAGCCAAGAGGTCAAGTGAGGCCCTGAGTCCGAATTAGTGCCCTTTTCAAGTTTTTCAGAGAAGAAAATATGTTGTCTTGGGAGGGATCAGTCCACTTCCTGTTCCCTTCCCCTCCTCTTTCCTTGAACTTCCTCTCTCCCCCCTCAGCTTCCTCCACCCTTTTCTTCACCTTTCTATCTGAGATAGAGACACTTATCTTAGTTCTGTTCTCAAATTCTCCATTGTTTTGTATCAGCTTCCCCAGTGATGGGATTAAAGGTGTACAACACCATGCCTGGCTAAGGAACCTTCCTCTACTTAGCACAAAGGTCTATCAGCACCTAGTAGGTGCCCAAGAGAAAAATAGGGAAAAGGACAGAGTGAATGGACAGGGAGGCTGATGGTGGCTGGGCAGAATCCTGGCCACTGGACCAGCCAGAGCCTTCCTTGTGTGTTCTGTAGCCAGTCAGTCCTGAAGGGCTGAACTGGAAGAGAAGAGCTGAGTCTCAGCACAGGAGGCTGTGGAGCGGTGGAGAAAGAGGCCTTGGTCACCCAGTCAGTAACAGGTGGTTTCAGAGCACTTCCTGTTTAACACGCATGCACGCACCCCTTACCCCTAAACCAACCTTCACTCTGTGGAACTGAGATGAAAAATTCCAGAAAGCGGAGACAGACTGCTAGTTTTGGTTGAGAACCCACTACTTACATCTGTTTTGGAGTGCTGGAGATAGGCTCTAGCGTCTGTTGCATGCTAGCACAGGCTAGCCCTCCATTCTGACCTTGTTTTTATTTCCAGTGGTTTTTTTTTTTTTTTTTTTTTTTTTTTTTTTTTTTTTTTTTTTTTTTTTTTTTTTTTTTTTTTTTTTTTTTTTTTTTTTTTTTTTTTTTTTTTTTTTTTTTTTTTTTAAAACCAACTTATGTTCCCGGCAACCGAACTGGACAGTGTGGGAAACAGGGGGATGGCTGTAAATGGCTGCAGGAAGCTGATTTACCAGGTCTCTTCTGAGAGGGCTTGAGGCTGCTCATTCATATCTCCAATATCATAACATCCAGTCACAGTTTACTGCCTCTTTCAGATCTTCCAGAAACATGTCTCATGCAGCTTACTCATAAAAAATACCTTATTATAGCTAGAGTCTTGAAAATTAGAGGCATGTAAAGTACATACTACCATTTGTACCCACAGGGGAAGTCTTATGTAACTTATGCAAATTAGCATCTCAAAGACCCCCCAAACATAGCACTATTTTGAAACGTCTGATAATCTAAATTCATTACAAATGCAAATTAATTTATTAGAAACCAGTTTCCCCCAGAAATTGCATTTTCCAAAAGTGATTTGATATTATTGGAGTAAAGGGCTTATCGGGTATCTCTCACTGTTAGCCATTGTTCTGACTTCATTTAGGACTTTTGGTGATCATGTGAGGCTGGTCAAGATTGCTATTCCTATTTGATAAAAAGCAAAGAAATAATTTACCCAAAGTCAGATATCTGAGTGTGGTGGTGGGTTTCCATCTCAGTTATGGCCTGGGGTCAAGGGACTTTTGGAGCTATTGGCCTCTGTCCAGCCAGGGTGTTTTCTCTTGGCCTAAGGAAAGCCCCTGTTAGTGAAGGCAGTAGCAGTATGGCTGTTGAAAGTGATGCTTCGGAGGTTGATGGCAGCAGAATCCTGGTGTTAGAGCAACCAGAACCCTCCTTGTCTATCCTGTGGGCAGCCACAGACGGAAGGGTTGACCATGGTCATTGTTATTGTTTATCATTGCTCTGCTGCCCCCTAGGGGTCAGTGGAGGGAAGGGGCGATACTAGCATTTTTCTCTCTGGGTAGTCATTATTATTCCTTTGGTCAAACAAGAAATGTATGAATCATTTAAAAATACAGAATTTAAAAATACAGAATTTAAAAATACAGAATCTTTGTTTCATTTAAATTTAAGGAAGTATCTTCCAATTGGGACTTTTGTGACTGGGGTCATGAAAGCACATACCCAGCCCCACAGGAGGCAGTGAACAGTGGTGTCTGGAAGTGACTTGGACTGGGGTGGAGGGAGTGTATGTCCGTGGATTTGAAATGCCCTTGGTGCCAGCTGATAACCCCTCTTATTTATAGCTTCAAGAGTGGACAGCCCCTCCATCCAGGAATCCTGAGTTGTAAAGAGAGCCACTGAAACCCCGTCCTGCCAGAGAACAGCCTTAGGAAACTAAGTTCAGCCCTTAAGTCAGGAAGTGTTAAACTTCTAGTCATAATATTTAGAATATATTGCTCATCTTCAAGGCATCTATCCAGAAGAACAAGCTACTCTCTCAGGTTAGCAGATGTGAATATATCCAAATCACTTGTAATAAGGTGTGTGTATCTGGGTGTAGCGAGACATCTGGAACCATTAAGTAGATCACTGCCATGGGCAATTACCTGCCTTTCACAGTTAAAGACTGGTTTGGTCAATTACAAGAAAAAGTATTCTGACAAAAATATTTTTTAAGGGGCTGGAGAGATGGTTCAGCGGTTAAGAGCACTGACTGTTCTTCTGGAAGACCTGATTCCCAGCATCCACATGGCAGCTAACAACTGCCCATAATTCCAAGATCTGACACCCTTACACAGTTATACATGCAGGCAAAACACCAATTCACATAAAATAAAAATAAATTAAAAATATTTTTTTAAAAATCTTAGAGTGAGTGTATATTCTGAAATGTGGGGGAAAGGCTCAGGTGAGTTACAGAGACTCCTTCTGAGACTGAAGGCAGAGGCAGAAATGGGGTCAGAGATATGGGTAGTGAGATGGAGATTGGGGTTCAGCAGGTTTCTGCCAGGTCCAAGTCGTGTGAGTGGCCTGGAGCTTTCCATTCTGTTCCATGGACTGCCAGCCTCAGCTCCACTGGGAACATGGTAGGCAGTATCAGGTAGAGGCTTCAGGAAGGAGGGAGGGTAAGTGATCTTCCCTGAAATCCTGTTTCCAGAGTGTGTGGTCCTAGAGCCACATTGGGATCTATGGCTATGGTGAGTGGGCAGAAGGCAAACATTTGTGTCCTGGATTCCAAGCATTGTTGCCCCATATCCACATGGAGCAGATGGTAAAGGATGCAGAGAGCCAGGGCACCCTTGGGAAGAATCTGGCCAGGGCAGAGTCTCTGTTCTCATGAGAATGGATGGACAGGGAAGAAAGGGTGTTTAGGCAGAATTCTTCCCAGTGCAATATACCCAAGGAGTCTGAGATAATGATTATGTGGAAGCCCTGCTCTGCGACTCTGCTTTTGTACACTGTAAATATTTGTCACTCATATTGTTTTAATAAAACTCTGATTGGTCAAGTAGCTAGACAGGAAGTAGAGGTAGGACAACCAGACTAGAGAATGCTGGGAAGCTGACGAGCAGGGCAGCAGAAGTCAGCAAGAGACAGAGAAAGTGGGATGAGGATGCTGCACTGAGCAAATAGTACCAAGCCATGTGGCTAAACATAAACACAAATATGAATTAACTTAAAATATGAGTTAGCAAGTAATAAGCCTGAGCCATAAACCAATCAGCTTATAATTAATATAAACCTTTGTGTGATTATTTGAGACTAAGCAGGTATGTGGGTCTGGACCTTGGGGTTAGGACAGGTCAGAAACTTCTGACTACAGAGCTCCATCTCTCTTAATCCTTAGACCCTCCCCAAAGAGTTTATTAAACCTGGACTTATTAATTTGGTGTGAATAGCTTATTGCATCAGCAGAGGATATCCAATAACCAGGATCCAATACTTATCAAAGGGTAATCCTGCCCTCTAGGGGACAAGCCACTAGCCCTTTTGAGAAGCTTCTGCAGATGGGATGGAACCATTTCTGCACCATCCTGGGCTCTCATTTACTCAACAGAAGCTTTGACAGTGTTCTCTGAGTCTTGTATTCCCAAAATGCTTATTATTTCTCAGATTTTTTGAGTGTTTCCTCCCTCCAATCTTAATTTTTTTTTTAAAAAAATATACTTTCTATGCATTTGAGTGCTTTGCCTGCGTGTGTATCCAGGCACTGTATGAATTCCTCACACTCTCTGAGACTGGAGTTACAAACAGTTGTGAGCTGCCATATGGGTGCTAGGAACAGAGCCTTTGACCTCTGGAAGAGCAGCCAGTGCTCTTAAATGCTGAGACACCTCTCCAGCTTCCTTTCTTGCTGTAGTTCAGTGCTAACTGTTTTTATTTGCTGACTTCTCAGAGAAGCCTGTTCTGTGATCATACAACCCCCAGAGCACAGGGAAGCAATTAGGTAAGAGTCTAGCTAGATGGTCCAAAGGCCTGAGTCAGCCCTTGGATGTGTTATGTTTAACCAGTGTGGAGGTTTTTGTTTCATTTTTAAACAATTGCCAAGTTTTACATGTTGGGAGACCTTTCTCATGTATTGTATTATGACTTTGCTGGGAAGCGGGAGATGTGGAAATACTTCACGGGAACATGCTGGCCCACACCTGTCCTCACTTGTGCCTGGCTTCTGTGACTAAAGAGTCCTTTGACTCTTCATTTTCTTCTCTACAATGAGGACACAAGCATCCAAATTTTCAAACAGTTTTTTTTTTTTTGCCTCTAGGGATCTAAAGTTTTGGGAGGTCTTGCCTATCCAAGAAAATGACACCCCTAAACCTGCCTATAATGTCTGAGTGTCCTAAAAGCCTCCCAGAAACCAGGACTGAGTCATAAACACACATGACTGATGGAGAAGACTTCCAGTGTCCTCGTTTCTACCTTCAGAGCTATTAGGTAAGGAAGGAGAGAGATGCGTGAGTGTAAACCAACCTGGGTCACATTCAATAACCCCAACATGTTTGTGGTTTGGCATTCATTTCACGCTCATAGGATCTGGCCTCATGTTGGAAGCTCTCTAGGCAGTGACAGAGGATTCTGTTTCTTCCTTGGGGCTGCTGACATCTCCGTCTATGGCTTCCCTGGCAGCAGAAAAGAACTTGAAAGCTGTTCGGGTCCTCAAGGATGCTGGAATTCCATTGGCTGACCCTATCATGTGGATTCACTTACTATATGTAAGCGACTTGGATTTATATGTGCCTGGGAAAGGGCAGAGGAGAGTATATGGCAAACCCAAAGGCTCGTCACTAAGAGGGCATTCGGTGGGTGCCCTGTGTGGCCCTTTTCCAAATCCTCCATCCTGTGACTCCTCATAGCCACAGATCTGTGGTGTGCGGATGCCATGGCAGTGGGAGCATTCCCAAGTCCCTCCACCCATCCAAGGGCTGATCTTTGCTTTAAGCCTCACCATGCTCGTGCAAGGACTTATCATTAAAATAGGCTGGCAAAAACTTTTTCTCTTCATTGTGCACTCCCTCAAATTATTTTCTAGAATCCTCATAACAATAATGATAATAAACCAGATTGCTTTCCTTCCCTTAACCCATTTGAGAACTGGCTTAAGGGAAGGAACTGGTCCTTTGCACACTGTGTCATGTGTGAAGAAGACCCAGAGTCACTTTGGGTCACAGATGGCAGTGGGAACCTGGAATCCATCATCTACCCATTGCTCTAGGTGTGAGACAGAGCCTGGCTTCTTGTGGCTTTGCCTAGGCTGACTCTGGGAACCCCAATTTCAGGGGCTTTAGCAGCCCAGGCTCCTGAGGGGATCTGGAGCCTCTGAGAACAGAGAACAGAGGACAGAGAGCTGCGCATTTCGAGACTTAAGTCCTAAGTAAGAGGAAACCGACATTACATCGTTTGGCTGTGACCAGCTATGGCGGGGTGGTTTTAATTTGATGTAAAATGGATTAGTGTTCCTCCCATAGGGGAATTTTGCTGTGTTTTGTTCTTTGTGCTGCTTAGTGGCCCACATTCCAGCAGCCACCGTCCCCAGCTTCCTGTTGTAGCCCCCCCAACCCTAAGCACGTGCTCAAATGGAGAAACAACTGCTTCTTTTGGTTTATCTTTTGATCAGCTCAAGCATCTAAGGAGTTTCTGTAGGAAAATAAAATCAGTGTTCACAGTGAAAACTCTTTCCTCTTCCAGCCGCCAGAAAGCAATCAGTATTACCACCCTGGGTCCCTTCCAGAAGGATTTCAGGCATATGAAAACATAAGCATCCAATTTCTCCTCTTCATCTCTGGAAGACTATATAGTCACATTAGATGGTTGTTCTACCACACCCCCCCCCCCCGTCACACACACACACACTGTCTTGAAGGTCATTGGATGTTATTGAGAACTAGATTCTTTAAGATTTTACATATTGTTTCATTGTGCATGATTGTTCCATGTCTATGGTGGTGACATACGTTTTCGTATCATGGATTACAAACGATAGCAATGACTAATCTTAGACAGATGTGATTTGAGGTCAGAGCAAGTATGAGTTAAATAGATCCATAAAAGAGGAATTCCCAGGGCAAAGGTGACATGCACTGCTCATTTACTAAACGCTGCCAAATTGTCTCCTACTACTGTTAGTGCTTTGGTTTTTGCTTCCACAAGAAAGTCTGTGAATGATTGTCTTCCTACGTGTTCAAAGAATATCGCTTTATCGTGTTGATTTTTCACCCTCTGAACATCTTACACTGGGAAAATGCTCTACTGTTTAGATGAACCGCCAACATTTCCACATGTCCTGTTTAATTCATTAATTCTGAGTTTTGAGACAGGGGTCTCACTTTACAGGTTAGGCTGACCTTGAACTCGTAGCTTCCAGGATGCCCCACCATGCTCTGCCCAGTGTATTGTACTCTCTTACTGGGAATGAAGGTACACATCTTTTCACATTTTAGAACCATGCACCTCAGCAGCATTGCACTCTTACGGATCCCAGCTTCCCACAGACCAGGCTTAAAGTTGGCAGAACTTACAGTGGTCAGACACCATCATTTTGAGTTAGTGCCTTATGGAAGGTCTGTCGGTATCCTCAGTGTATTAGTCACTGAATCACAATCGCCCAGGCTGATGGTGCCATCTATCTATTAAATTCTAAGCAGTTTTGGTAAGGGGATTTTGGGACCTAGTTCATGTGAGCTCTCCTGTCTTCAGTATCATGGAAGTTAGCATATCTTTTTTTTTGACTAACCATTAAAATAACTTTTCTGAGAAAATAACAAGGGCCAGAGAGAAGGCTTAGAGGTTAAGAGCACTGGCTGCTCTTCCAGAGGTCCTGAGTTCAATTCCCAGCAACCACATCATCTGTAATGAGGTTTGGCACCCTCTTCTGGTGTGTGGGTGTATGTGCAGGCAGAACACTATACATAATAAATAACAACAAATAAAAAGAAATCACACAAATAGAAGAGTGAGATAAATCTCAGTTCACACACCACCACTGTTAAGCAGCATACTCTGTCGACCCTGACTCTCTGGATTACCTCTTTTCAGTTGAACAGATTATATCACTAAGGCAGATAATGTCACCTCACCCTCAAACACTAGTCAACATCTCTAAAAAAATGGACATGCCTACACTGACTACAACACCACTGTGAGGTGAAATGAAAGTAATATGTTGTAATGATTGAACAGCCAGCAGATGCATAGGATGATGACCCATCTGGTTGTGAGGTCACTTGGCTCCGGGGACCACTGTTATTTCTTCTTCGATGCAAGCTAGGTCTAGGCCAGCTAGTGGTTCTTAACCTTCCTAATGCTGTGACCCTTTAATATAGTTCCTCATATGGTGACCCCCAACCAGAAAATTATTTCATTGCTGCTTCATAACTATAATTTTGCTACTGTTATGCGCCAGATTGTAAATGTCTGATAGACAGAATATCTGATATCTGACCCACAGGTTGAGAACTAATGTTCTAGAAGATTATTCAGTGTGGGTAGGAGGGTTTGAGTCAGTACCACTTTGGAAGGGGAAGAGGGGTCCTTTGTCCCACTAAACAGGGACAGGGATGCCAGCCAATCCCTCCATTACCACCCTCATCTTCAATCCTTCTGCCTTTCCTGTAATGAATTCATACACTGAACTGTGTTGCTTGAGACAGTTATTTCTGAGGAAAGAAAATTTGTCATTCTTTCTACATTTAATATCTGAACATTTTCAGGTAAAGTAAATTAGAGTTTTGATCATCATGGAGTGTTCATGTCACAAAGAGGAACTGCAATGAGGGAGGAAGACATAGAAGATGTTCTGGAAGGTTTTTATTTGTTCACCTAGAGTCTCATGTAGCCCAGGCTGGATTCACATTCATTGTGTAGCTGAGGATGACTCTGGACTTATTGTTATGCCATCTCTTGGGTGCTAGGATTATAAGTCTACCACTGAGCACCACTTAGGTAGTGCTGTGGCCCAAGGCTACCTGCATGCTAGGTGACATTCTACCTTCTGACATATAGCTTTAGCGCTCCAACCTCATCATTAAATTCTGGGGATTTAACCTAGCATTTGCTAGGTAAGCACGCTGCCACCAACCTCAACAACCTGGACTCTCTGTGAAAGTTTTACTGCTCAGAAGTGAGTTAGGAGTGCCTGTCACAGGCACCCATGTTCCCCTGTAAGGTTTTCTGTTTGTCACACAGGCTAAACTTACGGTGGGTGTGCATATGTGTATTCGAACATCAGCTTGACTGGCAAGATCCAAACCCGGAGATTTAGTTTACAGCCTTTGGAGACAGATCCAACAGGCATGGGTATTTGTGAAGCTGTGTGCCTCTCTGGAGGCCTCGATTTCCCCACCTTTGAAGCAACAATAAGGCCACCAGGTGGTAAAGATTAAGTGATATAATGAACTTAAAATACTTAATATATTTCTATTTACCTAAACTCTCAATATAAACTAACTTTGAAGAGTAGTTAAAGGGGTGGGGGATCCAGATGGCCCAGAAGATAAAGGCAATTTGCTACAAAGTCTGATGAGCTGAATTCAATCCTGGGGATCTACTCTCTACAAAGTTGGCCTCTAACGAAATAAACAAATGCAAGACGTTTTTAAAAGTGAAAACAAAACAAAAATGAAAGTTCCTTTTCTCCAACTCATCACCAGCATTTGTGGGCGCACAAAGGACTCCAGGATCCCTCATGGTTTGAATATCCTCAAACTCACCCATCCCACCCCCACAGAATGTCCTTCGGATGGACTTTAATAGGTCAGAACAAAAGTCAACAGTTGCTGCCTGGTGAAAACCAGCTTTGGGAAAATAGCTTTCCACTCCTTCCTCAGTCACCCAACCTTCCTATCGACTTCAGGGTATAAAGATTGCCTTTTGCCTAGAGCAGGGCCGAAACAAAAGCCACGCCCGCGCGGTGCATTCCTCGGGCCGACAGCGCCATCTTGTGGGCCTATGGCGCAAACACAATTTAGCTGGCCTTGGATTTTGCATCCCACTCAGAAATATCCGGGGCATTCTCAAAGGTCCCTACGTTAAGAGCTGTGGCTTTTCATGCTTACAAGAAAAAGCACAGTTGTCGGGTGAGCAGTCTTCTATCAGTTTTCTGGATGATAATCTACTTCTCGCTGTTTTTCTCTTATGGGTCCCTTGTCACTCCGGTGCCTCTGACTCTGTAGGTGGTGCCATTCTTGTTGGTGTGGTTAATTTATAGGAGAAGGGCTGACTGGAGTTATAATCACTGAACTTTGTTTAGGGTTTAGAAAAAGTAGGTAAAAGTCTACCTTTTGTGAAATTTGCACTGTGTAATTTGGACTGGACTTGTGAGCTCTGTAATTTGGATTGGACATGTGGTGAGCTCACACAAATCCCAGGCAGCATTTAGAAAGCACTGTATCTGCATTGGGCAGGATTCTGCCACGCCGAGGGAATGACCATTGTGACAGTCTAAGGCCAGCAGACCACCATGAGAACAGGGCCAGCTAAGTTCATTGCCTTTCTGCCAAGTATGGTCTCAGGATCAGCAGGACAGTGACACAGATTTCACACTTGGACCGGATGCTCAGAGGATGGATATTTTGATTATCTGGTAATGAGGTGTGGAACTCTGTGAGTTCGAGGCCAGCCAGAGTTACCTGGTGATGCTGTTCTAAAAGATGTGTGACTCTCTCAGGGGCCCCAGATCTCGGCGTCACCTACTGCCAGTAGACTCTTTGGTGATGGGACAAGGAAGGAGTACACATTTATAAAGAGGTCACTTTGAACAGGACCAACCAATTAGAACAGTGGTTCTCAACTAATCCTAGTGCTGTCATTGTCTCATACAGTTCCTCATGTGGTGGTGACCCCCAACCACAAACTTATTTTGTTGCTAATTCATAACTGTAATTTTGTTCTGCATCATAATGTAAATATCTGATAGGTAGGATATCTGGTATATGACCCTTGTGAAAGGGTAGTTCATCCCCTAAAGGGGTCCCGACCTACAGGTTGAACTGTTGAGTTAGATGAACTCTTCCCCATGATGATGCACAGGGAAGGTGGACCATTGATCCTGGCACTGAGGCAACATGGACCATCTAGTCTCAGCAACATTCATCTGATAGCAATCAAAGCAAATGGAACAGATTCCCCATAACATCTTTGAAACCTGGTGGCCAAGAAAATACTCTGAAGATTCTGGTGTGGAACCAGAGTGGTATCCACCAACTCCGTTCTGCCCACAAGGAGGGCCTCGTAGGAGAGAAGATTCCTGCTGGTCTCCGGGCATGTTGGAAACTTGATAAGAAAGTGAGCTGCCTTTTGGAAAGGCCAAGGGGCTTGTGAGTTATCTCCTGCCTCTATTCCAAACGTCAGCAGATCTGTGAAGGGCTCTCTCCAATTAAACATGCTTCAGCTGCCAACCAATCAACAACAGTCTCATCAGGTGATGTCACTTTACTCACCCCCTCCCTAAATCTTCTGTTATGATCCACTTTTCCCAGAACCCCTCCATAGCCTGGATGGTGGCTGTCCAGCACAGTTCTTCCTCACAGAGCACAATTCCATGCTTTTTTCCCCCCAGATATGGAATCGCCATCTCATCCTTTCACAAACACGGGAATAAAAAAGTTGAAGTCAAATTAAGAGGTGAATGGTGACAAGTGGATGATGTAAATCAGAGGTGATCACCAATTAGCATGTACATAGTATAGGACAGCCAACCTAACCCCTACTTGGCAGGACACATTTGCGGGAGGACCTGGGAGACCTGGGGACTCTTCAAAGACTTGATTCCTTGATCTTCATTTGCCAGAATGGAGGCACCAGCAATGGTTGGTTCACAAAAGCTTGTTCACTCAGATGCAGTGTTGACATTTTATTAGTTTGATAGCCTCATTGAGCAATGTCTGAAACTGGATGAGAGTTAAAGGCAATTTCCATATATTTCCCTCGTTATGTCCTGTTCAATTATTCTAGCGTGATGTGCCAGCACAATTAGTTATGATGGAAAGTTCTAGTAAGCATACAAAATAAGGTTGACTCACTCTTTCTGCCTGCCTGCCTTCCTTCCTTCCTTCCTTCCTTCCTTCCTTCCTTCCTTCCTTCCTGCCCTTTTGTTGATCTCAAATGTCACTCAGACTGCCTTCCATCCTGCTGCTACCTACAGAATCTCCACTGGCACGCTTGTACCTGGCTGTAATCTGTCTCCAGTTTGTGTGGTGTTTCTGAGTTTTGGCATCTACAAACATGGCTTTGGTGACTATCTGTAGAGATACGGTTGTGTTTGTGTATAGAAGCAGACATGAGCCAGTGGAGGTCACAGAGGTTCATGTGGGTTTGTCCCGCCCTAGCAGAGAACAAGGGTCACAGACGTTGCATGTCCCTGCCAATAGTTGTCACTGTCCATCTTTTTCATTTTATCCATTCTGGGTATGTTCAGGAATTATCTTCCTGTAAGTTCATAGCTCTTCCCTGAAGAGAAATACTTTGGGGCACGGTCCCGCATGTTTGTGTACCGTGCTGGCCCGTTTTTTCCTTTTTACATTTTTTTATAATTTTCACATTTTAATAATTTTTACTTTTAAATCATGCCTACCATTTTGAAGACAGTCTGTGTATTTATCTAGAACTTGCACTATCTCACAGCATTGCGGTTCATCTGCAGTTGATTTTTGGTGGAGGGTGAGGAAGGGTTTAAGACCATTTCTCCACAGTCTGCATTTCCAGTTGACCTAGCATTGTTGTGGAATATTTCTTTAACTAGGCAAAGATGTGATTTGTTTATCCTGCAGAATGTCACTTTAACTGTGCAAAGGTGTGTTACATTTGTTTATGCTGCATTTATTTAATGATGTTGGGATGTGTTACATTTGTTTGTGCTGTGTTTCTTTAATTATGTAAAGACGTGTTACGCTTTTTCACCTTGCCTGCCTAAGGCATCTGATTGGTCTAACAAAAAACTGAATGGCCAATAGCTAGACAGGAGAGGATAGGTGGGGCTGGTGGGCAGAGAGAATAAATAGGAGGAGAAATCGAGGCTGGACGAGAGGGAGGGAGACACCAGCCAGCTAGACAGAGGACAGAAGAAAAGAAAGGTAAAATGCCCCAAGGCAAAATACAGACAAAGAGAAACAGACGGGAAAATACGAGGTAGGATGAGCCAGGCATTCATCACTACTAATAAGTCTTCCTGTCATGGAAACAGGTTGATGGCTCGAAAGAAAAGCCCGGTATAGAGGCCAGTGTACCTCATTCCAGTCCAGGTCGGTTGGGAGCCATAGCACTGGTGAGGCTGAGTCCCAAGGTTTGATTCCCTGACACCCTGTCCTGTGTCAAGCCACCCCACGTTTTTAAAGGAGATGATGTGGTGGGATTTTATAATCATGTTCTCCATGGAGACGTATTTCCGTATTTCTGTTTCTTTACAGGCTTTTCAGAGCTAGAGTATTCCACAGGGGCCTGGCAGGGCATGATCTGATAATGATAACTCCCTTAGGAAGCCACTTTGGGTTCAAAGCCTTGTTTGGGTGTGCTAGATATTTAAATATAGCATATCTATATTCCCTGAAACACACTATGGTACCAAAAAGATTTTTTCACACACACACACACACACACACACACACACACACACAGAGAGAGAGAGAGAGAGAGGGAGGGAGGAGAGAGGGAGAGAGATAGAGATGTATATTACACACAATATAGACATATGGTGTATTTATGAACACATATATTTCCAAGTGAGACAGTTCCTAAACATTGGGAACCAAGTAAACATACTCCTTTTCTTAACCTCTCTGTATTTCTGTTTGAAGATTATTACCTTTTCATTTTTTAAATTGTTCTACAAAAACTCTTTTGCTAGTTAATATGTTCAAAATCAGGCAAAAGAAGCCTCTCCAGGCTGTCCTGGGTCCTTTAGAGACTCCATGGACTCACAGACATAAGACATAAGGCATCTCTTTTGAAATGCCTCTTACCTTCCTCTCATAGGAAATCCATAGAGAAATTAAGGAATGTTCCAGTTTGTCTGGATCTTGTTACTCCAAGAAGGACAGATGAGCAGGACTGACTCAGGAGAAGCAAATCCACTTGGAGTTTTATAGTCCCCGCCCGCCCT
>PVIH01012073.1:0-11369 GCA_004025045.1 Sigmodon hispidus
ATCATAAAGGAGTGTTGGATTTTGTCAAAGGCTTTTTCCACATCTAAGGATATGATCATGTGGTTTTGTTCCTTTAGTTTGTTTATATGATGGATAACATTTACAGTTTTTCGTATGTTAAACCAGCCCTGCATTTCTGGGATGAAGCCTACTTGGTCATGGTGGATGATATCTTTTATACATTGTTGTATACGGTTTGAGCAGGAAAAGTGGCTAGTGTATAAAGCAATCTCACTGCAATGAAGCAGTTTACAAGAGTGATGTTGGTGTAGGTTCTCTGAAAAGAGCTGGCACTGTTCATACGGGGGTCATGTATTCATTTTCAACTTCTCTGTGCTGGTTATACTCTTCTCACATGTCACAATTTGAAATTTCTTTAAAAAACACGTCTAAATTTGAGGCATAATTTAGCACATAAATGGCTTGTCATGCAAGCATGAGGAACTGAGTTTAATACCCATAACTCCTACCAAAAAGTGAGGTATTGTGGTGTACACTGGTAGTTCCAGGGCTGGGGAGTTGAGTTGTGAGAATCTCTGGGGTTCACTGGCCAACCAATCTTGCCTAGTCAGTGAGTCTTTAGCCAAGTGAGAGACATTTTCTCAAAATTAAGATGAATGGGACCCAAGTACCAACACCCAAAATTTATCTCCTGTCTTCATACATACATACATTCCTGCCTGCAAGCACACACATACCACCATCACCAATAAATACCACCATTAGCATACCATCTAATTATCCATTTTCTTCTATGGTTTATTGTTCTTCAAAATGCTCATTTTTTTGATATGACTTCCTGAAGTCTCCCTTTCTTTTTTCTCTCTCCTGCACTAGAATATGGGCATGTTCAGACAGAAGATATATGCCATTTGCTGTTTTATGTGAAATGCATGGGTGAATCCTAGAGCCCTATACTGGTGAGGGAAAAGCAGTTGCTATACCCGGTTTCAGTAAGGTGTCCTGTGCTAAGTTCCATGGAAGCAGATGAGTGAGTCCAGCAGCCATGCTAGGGACTTTGGCAGATTTACTTAGGAAGCTGGGTCTGATGGGTTCATAAGAATGCCCAGGAGTTCTCTGTGGGAAGTACCATTCTCACAAGAGGAAACAACATATGCAAAGCCACAGGGGTGGGAGAGGGCCTTGTTGCATGGTGGAGTCTCTGAGTGATGATCATAGGTACTGTGAGATGGGTTAGTCTCATGAGGAGTGATCTTGAGCTGGTGGTAGTCCTCTGTGCATCTGCTGCGTGAGAAGTATGTATATTATGACAGATTGTGTCACTAAAAAGAAGGTATACACTGTGACAGAAGACATAAGAACCTGAATGTGAATGGCACAATTGAATCTGCTTTCTTGGTTTGTATAGCTTAGCTATGTAATTTTCTACGTTCCCGTTACCCATGTGAAATCTAACAAAAGGCATGCATGTCATTTTAAATTTTTTATTAGTTTTAAGTGGAAGAACAATGATGGAAACAGCTCAATGGGAAATTATTTGACCAAGAGATTTGAGCCTCGGATCCAAATCCTGGAACTTTCACATAAAAGTAGATAAAAATTACAAGTAGAATTAAATTTCAGAAATATATTTTTTCCTAATATTGCAAGGTATTCAACACATCATCAATATAAAATTTTAATGAAACATAATGCATTCTATGTTTCTGCTCTGGCTTGGATATTATACGCATTCCATGCTTGGTGCACATTTCCATTTAGTTATCTGAAGACCTACTATCTGCTCTTCATTATGATCTGTATGGACAATGAGACTCTAAACTAATTAATTAATTTGCTACCATTGACAAAATTTTTAAAGTCTTAGAGCATCATATTTTATCCCATACCAACAGCTACCACATCCATCCTCAACACCATATAAACTGAGACTTATATGATGTATAGCCCACATATGAATTTGGTTTAGCCAAATAGAGTCTTATTAATGTGAATAAATTATCGATATTAAAAGTAAGAAATACCTTGGGATCAGTATGTAATTTGGTGACTCTTTGAGTATTTGTGTCTTGAAGTAGACAAAGATAAAGAGGACACTTCTTTGTTTGGCAATCGGAAAGAAATTTTACCCAGGACTGGATGAGCTTAGCACCATGGAAATCACATGACTATAGAAGTGAGAACTGACAGGAGGGCCAAGACTCTCTTCTGCCTTCCTGCGTGCTGAGTAAGAATATGGATCTGATTGATTCTTTGAGCCCCATCTCTGGAACACACAAAAAGTTAGATCGATTAACTGGCGTCTGTGGTACCAGCATTCCTACAGTGAGATAAAGGGAGGACAAGAGAACACACAATCAAACAGAACCTCATAAACCAGCCAGTCTAGAGTGGAAGAAACTCCAGTACAAACAAGGTGAAAGAAGAGAACTTTCACACCAAAGTGTTATCTAAGCTATACAAATGTGCTGTGGCATGTATGAATCCACATGCACCTCTCTCTCTCTCTCTCTCTCTCTCTCTCTCTCTCTCTCTCTCTCTCTCTGTCTTTCTCCTTTCTCTCTTTCCTGCTCTCTCTCACTCTCCCTCCCTCCCTCCTTCTCTCACACATACAAAGGGAAAGAAGGAATGGGGAGAGAAAATATTATAGGAATTAGTCAATATGGTTCAATAAATTCTTTAAATATAAATGGCCAAATTCATCCATATAGTGATGTAAACTGAATGGATTTTAGAAATAATAAATCAAATTGTCTTATTTTCTTTAAGAAACAAACCCCACTGGTAAAGAGACATATAGAATGAACATCAATAAAAGCCAATCTTTCATGCCAAATTTAATTAACATAAAGAAATCTAATCCATATGAACAGAGGAAGCATCTCACTAGGAAGTATAACAATTGTAAATATAAACATACCAATCATTGGGGCTCTCAATTTGATAAAAATATAAATGACCTATAAGATAGGTTGGATTCTGATATGATAAGTTGATATCAATAACTTACCTTTATCTTTAAATGAGTTGCCCCAAATAGGGCATGAATAAAAAACTGCAGTTCTCAAATGGACAATAGAACTAATAGAACAAACATCTGTAGAATATTCTCATCAATAGACAGAGATTATACATTTTTTTCAGAAGTCCATAAAATCTCCTATAAAACAGACAATATTCTAGGCAACAAAATAAGTCTTTAAAAGTATAAATTATTTGAAATACTTTTTTGCATCCTATCAGATAATAATTGAAAAAAAACTAGAAATTACTAGCCTGAAAAAGTACACAAATACCGAGACTGAATCCTGTATTCTTGAGTGACCAATGGTCATTGAATACATTAATGAGGAAATAAAGAGTTCAAAGAATCAAATAAAAATAAAACCACAGTTACCAGAGCCCTACTAACCTATTATTTTGATATTGAACATGGTGACCACTCTTCTGTTTTGTCTGGTGATCTGTTTCAGGAAAATTGTTTGCATTGCCACCCTTAGTGTATCAATAAAGACATCTTAAACCAAGGACAGAGTCAGTGATTGGCTGGCCAGGATTAGCTATAGAGTTTTTGGAAGACTGAGGAAGTAGAGAGGAATAGGAAGAGAGAGAAGGAAGAGGGGCTAGGGGATTTTAAGGGCATTGAGATGGGGAAAAAATGGAGAGTAGGGTCAGTACTTCTGCTATTCCTTGGGTTTATCAGATTTTTATCTCAACATCTGACTCCAAAGTTTTCTCAATACTAGAACAATTTAGGTAAACATTATATTTTGTGTTCAACATCTGGCCTTAGATCCCATTGTGGTGTGGAGCTGCCACAGCTATGCACCCCCCAGCACTGGCAGGCTCTGTCCTTCAGACCATCCCATGCACTAGCATGCTGTACTCCCTCTGCATGTTACTGCACAAGTGGATGTCTTTGGCCCAGCTGTGCCCTGACAGTGGCAGGTAGCTTGCTTCTCTACCATGTTGTATCTTGCTCTCCACTATTAGTGGTAGATGGTTTGGTTCTCACCCACACTGTGGTGTTCCAGCCACAGGGTTTCTCCTAAGGCTCACCACCCTTCCACTCATGGTGTATGAGCAGCCACAATGGTCCCTGGCCCACAAGTGCAATTGGCATAGCTTGGGAAGTCTGTTGTGCCTGCCTACCCTCCTTTTCTGCACAGTCAAACAAGTCACTGCCTCTTTTTACCCCTGTACATCTCAACCCATACTGTTGGTGTCAGCAGATCTGTTGAGATATCTGATAACTCTTAAAGGAAAAACTAGATTTTTAAACAAATGTGTATGGGGAATTCTCAGTTTCAGGAGGTCCTATTTATTAATTGTTGCCCTCGATGTCTGTGCTACTGGTGTTATATTTAGGAAGTGGTTTCCTTTAGCAATGTGCTCCATGCTATTTCCCCACCTTTTTTTTTCTATAAGGTTCAATGTAACTTTATGTTGAGGTCTTTGATCCACTTGGACTTGAGTTTTGTTCAGGGTGATAGACATGCATCTATTTGCCTTTTCTACATGCCACCATTGATTTATGCCAGCACAACTTGTTGAAGATGTTTTCTTTTTTTTCCATTGGATATTTCTGGTTACTTCGTTAAAAATCAGGTGTTCATGAGTTTGTGGATTAATGTCTTTAATTTGACTCTATTGATCCACATGTCTATTTTTTGCTAATATCAAGTTGCTTTATTACTATAGCTTTATAGTAGAGCTTGAAGTCAGAGATAGTGATGCCTCCAGAAGTTCTTTTATCAAACAGTATTTTTTGGTGATTCTGAGTTTTTTGTTTTTCCATATGAAGTTGAGTATTGTTCTTTTGAGGTTTGTGAAGAATTCGGTTGAGATTTTGATGGGGACTGTATTAAATATGTAGATTGCTTTTGGTAAGCTTGCCATTTTTACTATGTTAATCCTATCTGTCCAAGAACATGAAAGATTTTTCAATTTTCTGATTTTTTTAAAATTTCTTTCTTCAATGACTTAAATTTCTTATCATTGTCTTTTACTTCTTTGGCTAGATTGGACTATTACCCTCACCATGTTTGGGAACTGGTATACATTGGCAGTGAAAACATGTGGTATAGATGCTTATTATATATTGGAAATGTGATCAGTAAGATTTTTTTACTAGTTCTAGAAATAGGAACAAGCTATGAGCCAGATCCCAGGCTGGGACATTGCATGACATTACTGTTAATTCTCACAACTAAAATAGCTTAGGAATTTTACTCACCCAAAAGTTAATGGAGGCTTCTGGGTGCCATGTTCTGGTTCAAGAGCAACAATTAATAAATGGGACCTCATGAAACAGAGAAGCATCTGTAAGGCAAAGGACACAGTCAATAAAGCAAAACAACAGTTCTACTGAGTGAGAAAAAAATCTTCACTAACTCTAAATCTGGCTGAGGACTGATCTATAAAATATATAAAGAACCTTAGAAACTGGAGAACAAAAAACCCAAATAATCCAATTAAAAATGAGGTACAGAGCTAAATAGAGAATTCTCAACAGAAGAATCTCAAATGGCTGAAAGATGCTTAAAGAATTACTCACCAGGACAACTGGACCATCTGAAGCCTAATACACAGCTGACGAAGAGGTCTCAGGAGACTGTGCTGCTTTCCAGACCCTGAACCAAGGACACACCTCCAATACCCCAACCACACCCAGCTCTACCCTAAACCAAAGAAAGCTGGGAGAGTACCCCCAAGACCAATCTACAACAAAACACAGCTGGAGAGACATCTCACAGGCCCAAACTGCAATCTGCATCATCATACTCCAACAACTGGAAGATCTGAAGCCTCCTAAACACAGCTGATTAAGAGACCAAGCGGAGACTGTGCTGCTCTCTGAACTGAGAGTTGACTAAGAGCCCACTAAGAGCCAACTAAAAGCAGTCCCTGCAATTTGTAGAGACACGCAGCCCCTGGGTTCACAACTGACTAAGACTGAACTGAGGAAGCAATAGGCAGATACTAGTGCAAGAATACATATATCAATATACAGATCAACAAGACACCACAAGAAGAAGCTGGTGGTTCTACAACATCAAGACCTGAGTATAACAATAAAGAAGAAACAGAAGGAAATGACCTTAAAAACAACTTTATGAAGATAATAGAAGCTTTTAAAGAGAATATTTAAAAAACTCCCTTAAAGAAATAGAAGAAAGCTGGTTCCAGGACTAGGTGCTGTCTGTGAAGCGTGTCCCCACACACTCTGTAGCAGACAGAGATAAACTTTGGCTGTCAGGGTCCTCCCAGCTGCTGCTGAGGGAACTCACACAGCCACCCCACCTCCAACTGCTCAAACAGAGAAGGATTGAAGACTTGAAATTGAGACCCCTGCCCAGAGCAGACTTAGAGATTGAGCAGACCTTTTGTTCAGAGGTGACAGGAGACACACAAGCCCAAGTGCCACAACTGACCAGGAGCCACCTAATTGTGAACCACTGAAGCCATGGGCAGACACCGGTGCAAAAATACATATAATCATATAAAGAACAACAAGGTGACTCCAGACAAAAGTGGTGGTCCTACAACTATAAGACCTGAACTGAGCAATGAAGAGGAAACAGAAGGAAGCAACACCAAAAATTCCTTTATGATGATCATCGAAGCTCTCAAAGAAGATATGAAAAATTGCCTTAAGAAAATACAAACAAAAAATTGGAAGAGATGAACAAATCTATGAAAGAAAACCAAGAAAAAGTAAATCAAAAAATGAAAGAAACATGCCAGGAACTAAAAACTGAAATAGAAGCAATAAAAAAGGCACAATGAAGCAAAGATGGAAATAGAAAACCTGAAGAAAAAAGCTGGAACCACAGATACAAGCATAACAAACAGAGTTCAAGAGATGGAAGATAGAATCTCTGAAGTGGAAGATTCAGTAGCTCAAATAGTTATATCAGTCAAAGAAAATACTCAGATTAAAAAAGCCATAGCTCAAAATGTTCAGGAAATCTAGGACACCATGAAAAAACCTAACTTGAGAATAATAGGAATAGAAGAAGGAGAAGAATACCAGCTCAAAGGCACAGATAATGTTTTCAATAAAATCATAGAAGAAAACTTTCCTAACCTGAAGAAGGAAATGCCTATAAAGATACAAGAAGCTTACAGAACACCAAATAGATACCCCCCCCCAAAAAAGTGGAAAAGCTCTCCCATGTTCCTGGATTGATAGGATCAACATAGCATGAGCCTATTCAGGCTATATTGAGTAGCCGAGGGCTAAAGCTTTCTCGCAGAGCCATAGGCCAGTTGCTGGAAAATATCGAAAGCAGTGCTCCATGGTTCAGGGTGTCAGGCAGTTTGACTATTCCATTGTGGGAAAAACTTGGCAGGGATCTAGAGAAATGCAACACTGAGGGAACACTTTCCCGAGGCACCCTTCCGCTATGGCATATGATCTATTATTGCCTAAAGGATGGGAAATATAAGGACATTATTCAGCAAGGACATATGGCTCTCAGTATATGCCAGGATAGCACATCAGAAAATGGAGGTGCAGGGACTACAAAAGATAGGCCTAAGAAAAAGAAAAAGGAAAAGAAAAATTCAGAACCAGTGCCAGGACTGTACCCAGTCCTAGATGAATTTGAAGATTTATATATATCTCAAAATGAGCTAGACCCTGAGGAGGAGGAAGATCTAGAGGAGGTGGCTGTAGCCTATGAGCGAAAACGCTACGATCCCCAGCCGCTCGGCCGATCACGGCCTTTCAATCTCACAAAGGCTAGAGCTACTTCTCCCCCTCCTTTTGGGAACAAGTTGGGATGCACATTCATCCCCCAGGAAGCGTGGTCTGGGGTGGCCACAGCCTTCCCTGTGTTTGAGGATCCAGCCACATGTGGCCAATATTATGAAGTAATTGACCATAAGATTATTAAAGACCTTGCAGAGGCAGCAAAAAGAGATGGCGTAGCTGCCAACTATACCATCATGTTGCTGCAGTGCCTTACGCACAATGCCTTAACACCCACTGATTGGCAAGACATTGCCAGAGCCTGCTTAACTATGGGGCAATATTTAGACTGGAAGTCAATTGTGACTGATCTGGCACATAGTCAGGCCCGGGAGAACACTGACAATGGGCAGCCAGCATGGAGTGCAGATATGCTGTTAGGGCAAGGACAATGGGTAAATAATCAGACAGCATATCCTGTGGAAGTTTATAATCAAATAAACACCATCAATATGAGGGCTTGGCGAACCCTCCCCAATATGGGAGAGGTCTCAGGGAGCCTAACCAAAATAATACAGGGCAGCACTGAACCATTTTCTGACTTTGTAGCTCGAATGATGGATGGAGCGGGGCAAATTTTTGGTGATGTGGAAACCGCACTGCCGCTAGTAAAGCAATTAGTTTATGAGCAGTGCACAAAAGAGTGCCATAGGGCTATCACCCCGCACAAAGGAAAGGACCTAGAATATTGGATGAAAACATGCCAAGAAATCAGAGGACCTTTATCAAATGCAGGACTCGCTGCTGATGTGATGGCTGTCTCTCACAGTAATAAAGGTTCTAACAGCAGCAGGGTGTGTTTTCGGTGCGGCAAGCCTGGGCATATTAAAAGACAGTGCTGAGAGGCTGCCCCTATGACAAGGACAAAACCATCTCAAGAAGTGAAGACTCCAGGGACATGTCCATGACGTAAAAAGAGTAAACACTGGGCCAATGAATGTAGGTCTGTTAAGGACATTAATAGACAACCCATTCAATCTGCTGCCCACATTGTGAGTTCAAAAAATGGGGTAGTGGGCCCTTGGTCTCAGGGCCCAAAAATATTTGGGGCCCACGAGGAAGTGAATTTCCAACCACTCAGGCCCTGCGACGAGCCACGTCAGGCTCTGCAGGGCTGGACCTCCATGCCACCTCCAGAATGGTATTAACAACAGGCATGGGAATACAACCCTTAGACACAGACATGCAAGGGCCGCTCCCAAAAGGGACAGTTGGGCTAGTGTTAGGCCACTCCTCTTCCACCTTACGAGGACTCATTTTTATGCCTGGAGTTTTTGACCCAGATTATACTGGAGTCATCAAAATAATGTGTCAATCCCATTGAAGGATAATTACCATAACCCCTGGTGACCTCATTGCACAATTATTAATCTTGCCCTCTTTCCACGACAATAACCCCGCATGCTCAGAAGAACGGGGATCCAAGGGCTTTGGATCCACCGGAGTTGATTTGGCTTTTCTGTCACTATCTCTTAATGACCATCCTTTGCTTGATCTTATAATAGAAGGGAGAAAATTTCAAGGATTGGTAGATACTGGAGCAGACAGAAGTATAATTACAATTAGAGATTGGCCATGATCATGGCCACTTCAAACATCTTCACAGACCTTGCAAGGTTTAGGTTATGCAGATGCTCCTAGAATTAGCTCTAAGGAATTGACATGGAAGACAGAGGACCAAAAGGGGAAGTTTCAGCCTTTTGTGGTTGAAGGACTGCCAATCAATCTATGGAGCAGGGATATCCAGAGTCAAATGAATCTTAAGCTTACTAATGATTATTCTGACATAGCAAAAAATATCATGATTAGATAAGGGTTTATTCTTAGCAAAAGTTTAGGGCGTAATTTACAAGGCATTACCGCACCAATAGAGGCTCAAGGAAACGCCAATCGGCAAAGCTTGGGTTTTTCACAGAGGCTACTGAGCCTATGATTCCTATCTCATGAATGACCACTGCACCTGTGTGGGTACCTCAGTGGCCTCTGTCGAAAGAAAAATTGGAAGCAGCCTCCATGTTGGTTCAGGAACAGTTACAGCTGGGGCACTTAGAGCCCTCGCAGTCTCCCTGGAATATTCCCATATTTGTTATCAGAAAGAAATCAGGAAAATGGCACTTACTTCACGATCTGTGCGCCATAAATCAACAAATGCAAGTCATGGGACCCATTCAGAGGGGTCTACCAGCCTTAACAGCTATTCCAAAGAACTGGTCTGTTGTAGCAGTAGATATTAAAGATTGTTTCTTTTCCATTCCCCTAAATAGTCAGGATAAGGAAAGATTTGCTTTTACTTTACCCTCTATTAATCATGAACAGCCCGATAAGCGATATCAGTGGGTTGTTCTTCCTCAAGGTATGGCCAATAGTCCTACAATATGTCAACTTTATGTAGATAGAGCTTTACAGCCAGTAAGAGATAAGTTTCCCCGTGTTAGAATTGTACATTATATGGATGATATTTTGCTTGCAGCCCCTTCTATGGAATTGTTAGAATTAGTGTTAAGTTTGTTAACCAAGGAACTAAAAGATAAAGGTTTCTTTATTGCTCCAGAGAAGATATAGAAGGGAGGAGCTATTGAATTTTTAGGAGCTATTATTCAGAATGCCCATGTTAGACCACAAAAGGTAGAAATTAGGACCAATTGCTTAAGGACTTTAAATGATTTTCAAACATTGCTTGGGGATTTAAATTGGATTCAGCCATATTTGAAATTAACTTTCTTTGAGCTTAAACCTTATTTGATATTTTAGAGGGAAACGCAGATCTTAATTCCCCATGCCAGCTAACCCCAGAGGCTCAGATAGCACTTCAAAAGGTAGAGCAAGCAATTACTAGGGCACAGTTGGTGCACTGTGATGAATCCAAGCCCATTTGGATGTGTATCCTCCCCACTTTAGGCTTTCCAACTGGTGTACTTTGGCAAGAAGGGCCTCTACTGTGGATTCATACTAAATCTACAGGCATGAGAACCTTGTCCCACTATCCATCCATGACGGCTGAGGTTGTGTTATTAGGCATTAAACAATCTATTACATCTTTTGCCAAGACACCTGACCGACTTATAGTCCCTTATACAAAAGAACAAGTAGAGATATTGGCTGCTGCTACCTCAGAATGGGCTATATTGGTTTGTGCCTTTTCTGGTACAATTGATAATCATTTGCCCAAGAGTGAACTTTTAAGATTCGTAGTTCAGCAGCCTGTGGTGTTCCCTCGGATCACGAGGGAGCAACCGTTGAGCAATGCCTTAACCATCTACACGGATGGGTCTAAGACTGGGAAGGGAGCCTACATGGTGCAAGGAGGCTCACCTGTAACTGTTGAGTGCCATCCAAATGCTCCCCAAATAGTAGAATGTCAAGTAGTTTTAGAGGTTTTTAAATGTTTTCCTGAGTCTTTTAATTTGGTACCTGATTCATCATATGTGGTGAATGCTGTTAAAAATTTAGAAATTGTTTCCTATATTAAACCCTCTAGTATGGTAGCCTCACTTTTAGCAGGAATAAGAGGTGAGATTTTGCATCGATCCAATCCCTTTTATATTACTCATATCCGAGCTCACTCTTTGTTACCTGGTCCTATGGCAAAAGCCAATGGACAAGTTGGTCTGGCAACACACACTTTTGTGGCATTGGACTCTGAAACACAAGC
>PVIH01012073.1:11469-23268 GCA_004025045.1 Sigmodon hispidus
TGTTTTAAGAACTAAATTTAAAATTTCTAGGGAGATAGCTAGGAATATTGTGAAAAGCTGTTCTGCTTGTGTGCAATTCTTGCCTGCTCAGAAAATAGGGGTTAATCCCAGAGGCATTTTTCCACTTGAAATTTGGCAGATGGATGTTACCCATGTTCCATCCTTTGGAAAGCTTCAGTATGTGCATGTCTCCATTGATTCATGTTCTGGGGTAATGAATGCTACACCTCTTTCTGGGGAAAGGGTTCACAATGTCATTACCCACTGCCTTGAAGCTTGGGCCACTTGGGGCAAGCCCGATACACTGAAAACAGACAACGGGCCAGCCTATGCATCTAAGAGTTTTGCCTCATTTTGTCACAAAATGCAAGTGAAACATATCACAGGCCTTCCCTATAATCCTCAAGGGCAAGGGATAATAGAGCGTGCGCATCGTACGCTCAAGGACTTCCTGCAAAAACAAAAAGGGGGAATAGCAGAGAATTGCAACCCCAAACAAAGGCTCTCTCTTGCTTTATTCACTATAAATTTTCTAAATTTAAATGATAAAAATGAAACCGTTGCTGAATGTCATATGATGTCAGAACCCAATAATCAAGGCAAAGTTTTGTGGAAGGATGTACTTTCTAATCAATGGCGAGGCCCGGATCGCGTTATCATTCAATCCAGGGGATCTTTATGTGTTTCTCCACAGAATCAGGAGCCAGTCTGGGTGCCATCAAGATTGATGAGACGCATTGAGGATAACTCTAAGGATGATGCTGATATGGACACTCCTGACCGTCTTCCCCCTGATTCAGGCAGAAAAGATGATACTCTGGGGGATTAGTCGGACCTGGCCATTACATATGCCAGTCCATGCTCAGTCCAGAGTTCTCCCTACGATATTTTCCACTTCATGTGAATTGGATGTCCCTTGTGCTCAGCCCCTTTCCACGGATTGGGCAGAATATAATGCTAGTAATATTAATTTGAATCAGTCACTTTGCTTTAGTCTTAAAGAAAATGATGACTATATTTTTTTAGCCAGAAAAAACTTGACTTATTGGGTAAACCCCCTAAAGGACAATCAAGCTCCCGTGCATATGTTAACTGAGGCTTTGGGACAGATAGCTATTGGTTCCACCTCTGGCACAGGATCAGAAGTTAATGGAAATTATGAGGTGAATGTTACCACCATGATCCTGACTCATGAAGGGATAGTTCCATTACATAACAATAATAAGGATGGACAAAATACCACAAGACCTATAGTTGCTCCCTATTGCCAACCATTTATAAGTAGTTTTCCTACCTTCACTTCCTGCCAAGATAGAACTTGGGGAAATAAACAGCTTAGTCTGGGATTTGAATTCTCTCCTGGCTTGAAGCCCTATATGGGAAATGTTGAGAAATCTGATAACACAACTTGGTTTACTGAAGGATGGCCATTCTTTTCCTGGGTATTGATTAATGAGGCAGGGGCCAGTGCGGATGTTTCTGCTCTTGTGAACTTGCAAGGATCCTTGGGTAAGGTTTATAATGTGTCAGGTGTGGTGAAGTCAGGAAATGGAACAAGGATGAAATTGAAATTAACATCATATAACAACAAGGTTAGCAATTACACAGGGTCAGCAGCTTTGGTGTGTTTGAAGTCACCTTTTATGTTTCTCTTGACTATCTCTAGTAAAAACTGCACCATTTCAGGCAGTTGTTGGTTGGCAGAGTGTTGGAATGGATCAGTGGTGACTACAGCACTAGTTGTTAGAATGCCTACCTTTGTCCCCATGCCTGTGGAAGCTGACCCAGAACAATTCCCTATGATGAGTCTATTACGCCATAAGAGGGACTTCGGCATTATGGCCACTATCGTGGCTGACATTACCATTTCAGCAACTGCAGCAGTTACTGCAGGTATAGCCATGGCCAGCCAAGTCAAGTCTGCCCAGGAAATTAATGATATTGTGGCTCAAACTTTGCAAATTTTAGAGGAGCAAGCACAGTTTAATTCCCATTTGCTGAGTGGTATCCTTGCCACCAACAAAAGAGTAAATTTACTAGAAGAGGTTATTGAAGATGTATATGGCCTAGTACAAGTGGGCTGTGTACAGAAATTAGGGCATGTTTGTGTTACCCCTCTTGTTGTTTCAGATGCTTTGAATGACAGTCAAAGAATTGGAGAATTTTTAAGTGGGAATTGGTCTATAGAGGCCGAAAAGATGATCCTTAAGCAAAAGTTCCAGATCGCACATTTGAATGCTACAAGATTGGAGCCTGTTACACTTGGGGACTTTACTTCTTGGCTCACTTCTGCCCTTTCCTTTTTCAAGGAGTGGGTGGGAGTGGGAATCTTTGCAGTCTGCTGTTTATTTGGGGTTGTTTTTTGCCTCTGGTTGGTTTGCTGTATTCGCATCAGAGCGCGTCGTGAAAAGGTCCTACTCACTGAGGCACTCTTGGCTGTTGATGCAGGGCACTCCCCCGCAGCCTGGCTCTCCGCCCTTAGTGACATATAATGATTGCCCTTGCACAGAGAGGCTTTAGCTGCCATTGCAACTCTATAGGGAATCATTCTCCTCTGAGACGGCCTTTGCACCCTGCCGTCCTCACTGGCTTTGCATGCAGGAAGGTGTCTCGGGGATCCTGGCAGCAGGAAACAGCCTTTGAGCGGTGGGCACATCATGAGGTGAACACCTGTACAGGCTATATCCTGTCTGTGCCTTTAGAAAAACAAAAAGGGGGAGATGTAGGGCGCGGTTGGCCCTTGTGCAACTTGCTGGAACATTGCATCATGTTCCCCAGCTATTGCACCTCCGCCGCTTATGCTAATTAGGTGCTGAGTAGTGACCTATCCGATGTGATCCCTGATTATGCTAATTTGGCACTCCTTACCACCTATCACCAGCTATATGCTAATGAAGCATTACTTTGGACCTATCACCAACCATATGCTAATGAGGCATTACGTTGGGCACCAATCATATAGCTACACGTGTCCCAGCTTCCCTATATAAGCAGGTTGCATTTCAGGCACGGGGTCTTTCTTCCACCATTCTACCTCAACTGAGCTGTACTCCAATAAAGTGTGATCCGAGAAGAATCGTGCATGTGGTGACTTGTCATTCTGCAGGCCAGAAAGCGGCTGGCCACAGCTCTTAAAATTTTTTCTTTGTTCTGTATGTTTTGTGGCTTGATTATAATTTGGCACGGTCACTTTTCTTTGTGGTCATATCTGTTTGGTGTTCTGTAAGCTTCTTGTATCTTTATAGGCATTTCTTTCTTTAGGTTAGGGAAGTTTTCTTCTATGATTTTATTGAAAACATTATCTGTGCTGTTGAGCTGGTATTCTTCTCCTTCTTCTATTCCTATTATTCTCAGATTAGGTCTTTTCATGGTGTACCAGATTTCCTGAACATTTTGAGTTATGGCTTTTTCAGTTTTACTATTTTCTTTGACTGATATATCTATTTGAGCTACAGAGTCTTCCACTTGAGAGATTCTATCTTCCATCTCTTGAACTCTGTTTGTTATGCTTGTATCTGTGGTTCCAGCTTTTTTCTTCAGATTTTCTATTTCCATCTTTGCTTCATTTTGTGCCTTTTTTATTGCTTCCATTTCAGCTTTTAGTTCCTGGCATGTTTCTTTCATTTTTTGGTTTACTTTTTCTTGGTTTTCTTTCATAGATTTATTCATCTCTTCCAATTTTTTGTTTGCTTTTTCTTCTATTTCTTTAAGTCTATTTTTCATATCTTCTTTGAGAGCTTCGATGATCATCAAAAAGGAATTTTTGGTGTTGCTTCCTTCTGTTTCCTCTTCATTGCTCAGTTCAAGTCTTGTATTTGTAAGATCGCCACTTTCTTCTGGAGTTACCTTGTTGTTCTTTGTATTAATATGTAAGTTTTTGCACTGACGTTTGCCCATGGCTTTAGTGGTTCATGATTAGGTGGCTCCTGGTCAGTTGTGGCACTCAGGCTTGTGTACCTCCTGTCATCTCTCTGGGCAGGGTCTGAGTCTGTTCTTCAGGCACCCCAGTCGTTATCTGTTCACTCAGTTGGAGGTGGAGGTAGGTAGCCATGCAAATTCCCTCAGCAGCAGCTGGGGGGAATGTGACAGGCAGACTTTATCTGCGCTTGCTACAGAGTGCACTGGGACTCACTCTGCATACAGCACCTGGTCCCCCTATTTCAATTTTTAATTCCTGGTAAATTTCTTTCACCTGTCTGTTTTCTTTTTCTTGGTTTTCTTTATTTTCTTTCAGATATTTGTTCATCTCTTATAATTTTTTGTTTGTATTTGCTTCTATTTCTTTAAAGGAGATTTTTGCATTTGGATATATTTTATTATATTTTTTCACTTTCTTTTTTTATTATGAAAAAAAGTCATTTTTTTAATCCATGTATTTCCTTCTTCAGGCTCACTTCCCCCTCCCATCCCTCCGAGTCATTCACTCTTCTCTTCATCAGTTTATCTCCTCCCCAGCATGGGCAGGAAGCCCCAGTTCCCAAGATGGCTTAATTCAAAATCCACTTCAGTCATATATGGTTTCCTCACCCCCACATCAATACTGAGTCAGGTTTTTCTCTGGAGGGAATGGGCTCCAAGGTTCTAGTCCAAGGTCTTTCAGATCCTAAGCTGTTCAGTGTTTGTGGTTTGTAGCTTGGACATGCTTAACTTTTTTTGTTTAAAGTCCACCAATGAGTGAGTACATTCCCTGTTTATCTTTCTGAGTTTGTGATACCTCGTTCAGGAGGATATTCTCTAAATCCATCATTTCACCTGCAAATTATAGGAGATCATTTTTTCTAACTTCTGAGTAGTACCTCATTGTATAAATGTACCATAGTTTGTTAATCCATTCTTCAGTTGAGGGGCACCTAGGTTGTTTCCAGGTACTTGCTATTATGAATAATGTTGCTATGAAATTAGTTGAGCTAATGCATTTGGAGTGCAAATGTGCATCTTTAGGGTATATGCCCAGTAGTGGTATTGCTGGGTCTTTTGGGAGATTAATTCATAGATTTCTGACAATTCACCATACTGCATTCCAGAGTGGCTGAACCAGCTACACTCCCACCAACAATGGAGGAGTGTTCTCCTTGTTCTGCACCTATCCAGAATAGGCTGTCATCATTGTCTTTTATCTTAGCCAATCTGATAGGTGTAAGATGGTATCTCAAAGTTGTTTTTATTTTCATTTCTGTGATGGCTAAGATGTTGAGCACTTTTACAAGTGCCTTTCATCCATTTGTAATTCTTCTGCTGAGAATTCCCTTTTTAGTCTGAACCCAATTTTTTGATTGGGTTATTCAAGATTTTGGGCTCTAGTTTCTTGAGTTCTCTATAAATTTTAGAGATCAGTCCTCTGTCAATTGTAGGGTTGTTAAAAATATTTTCCCATTCTGTAGGCTGTCATTTTGTCTTATTGCCTGTGTTCTTGGCTTTACAGAAGCTTCTTAGTTTCATGAGGTCCCACTTATTGAATTTTGGTCTCAGTGTTTGTGTTGGGGAGTGTGCCAGTGTTGGAGGATGTTTTCCACTTTCTTTTCTATCAGGTTCAGTGTGGCTGGGTTTATATTGAGGTCTTTGATCCACTTAGATTTGAGCTTTGTGCAGGGTGACAGGCTTGGATCTATTTGCAGTTTTCTACACACTACCATCCAGCTATGCCAACACCATTTGTTAAATATACTGTCTTTTTTCTATTGAATATTTTGGACCTCTTTGTCAAAAATCAGGTGTTCATATGTTTCTGTGTTTATTTCAGGATCTTCAACTCAATTCCTGTGATCACAAGTCTGTTTTTATGACAGTACCAAGCTGTTTTTATTACTGTAGCTCTATAGCGTAACTTGAAGTCGGGGATGGTAATGCCTCCTGAGGTTCTTTTGTTGAGCAAAATTGTTGTAGATCATTTTTTCTGGCCGGTTTCGGGTCCGGGAAGTTTGTGCCCGGAGTTTGTAACCTGGCGCGCATGGTGGCAGCGGCGGCGACGGTTTGGAACATGGTCTGTGTGCTCATGGCTTTTGTCCCCCAAAGAAAATGAATCACACACTTATATCTTTTAAACTGTTTGGCCCATATCTTAAGCACATTATTAGCTAGCTCTTTTATCTCAATTTAACTCATTTTTATTCATCTACCCACCACGTGGCTCCCAGCCCATGGCTGGCCAGTACCTCTACATGTCTGTTCCTCTGGGGGGTCTGATGGAGAGTAACTAACTCTACTCTTTTTTACCTGCCTGCCCTCTGATTCTCCACCCACTTCTATGTGCCATGCATGGGCCAAAACAGCTACTTTATTTACATCATATAGAAAACATTTTACCACATTTTCTCTTTTTTGTCTAATTAAAAAGGAAGATTTTAATTTTTATATAGCAAAATTACTACAGAACAGCTCTCAAGAAGGAATTATAGTCACAATATCTAGTCTATTTGTATTTACAAAATTAAAGAGAATATTTTATTATCTATCTTATCATTGTGAGTCTAAAGTTTTATATCTAATATACCTTTTAAACTAAAAAGAACTATACCTATAATTATTAAACCTTTAACCACATCAAAGACCACAGAAGGATATAATATTATGCAAATAAACAGGAAGTGACAGAGTCTATAAAATGACAGAGATGACACTTGTCTGTCTGGACAGTCACCCAAAGTTTTTTTGTAACGTTAGGGCATCTATCTTTAGCCTTTATGGCCCAAAGTCTCTGGCAAATCTTTCAGTGATGCAGGAAATCTGACATAGTCCATCAGTCGCTTCTCCTTGTGTCTAGAAGGATGCTTGAAAATTTTTTTTGTAAATCAGGAACCTGAAGGACCATCTTGGCTTGTTCTGCCCACATTCAGAGGTCACTTTTTTATGGAACTTGCATGTCCAGTTTATATAGTATATTATCAAGGAGTTAATACCAGAACACTTTCTTGTCCAGTGCTTAACTGTTGCCACAAAGTAAATTTTATATGAAGTTTCTTTAATGTCAATTTTTTGTTAAATACATTGGTGCTGTCAGGAACAGACCTATCTCATTGTCTAGAAAAGTCTAAGTTCTTAAAATATTCTAAATGTCATATTTTGTATGTCTTTGAAGTGTTTGAAGACTACTTATCTAATTGAAATATATCTTTGTATATCTAAAAAAACCTAACTAGCATGACTATAAGTTTGGTTATCATAATTGACTATTGTCTGTTTCTCTTGGGGGTCTGATGGAGAGTAACTAATTCTACCCTTTTTTACCGGCCTTCCCTCTGATTCTCCACCCACTTCTACAGTGCCATACATGGGCCAAAACAGCTACTTTATTTACATTATATAGAAAACATTCTACCATACAAAATTGTTTTGCCCATTCTGGCTTTCCTGTTCTTCCAAATGAAGCTGAGTATTGTTCTTTCAAGATCTATAAATAATTGTGTTGAGATTTTGATGAGAAGTGTGTTGAATCTGTGTATTGCTTTTGATATAATTGCCATTTTTACTATGTTGATCCTATATATCCAGGAACATGGGAGATCTTTTCATTTTCTGATATCCTCTTCAATTTCTTTCTTCAATGATTTAAAATTTTTGTCAAATAGATCTGTTTCTTCTTTGGTTATAGTTACTCCAAGGTATTTAATGCTATTTTCAGCTATTATAAAGAGTAATGCTGCCCTTATTTCTTTTTCAGCCCTTTTATCTTTAGGTTATAGAAAGGCTACTGATTTGTTCGAGTTAATCTTGTATCCTGCTACATTGCTAAATGTGTTTATCAGCTGTAGAAGTTTCCTGGTAGAATTTTGTGGATTACTTATGTATACAACCATATCATATCATGTGCAAATAGAGATAGTTTCACTTCTTCTTTTCCAATTTGTATACCCTTAATCTCCTTTTGTTCTCTTATTGCTTTAGCTAAAACTTTGAGAACTATATTTAATATATAACGGGCAAGGGGACATCCTTGTCTAGTTCCTGATTTTAGTGGGACTGCTTTGAGTTTTTCTCCATTAAGTTTGATGTTGGCTGTTGGCTTTTTGTAAATCGCCTTTATTATATTTAGATATTTACCCTATATTTCTGATCTTTCCAGGACTTTTATCATAAAGGATTTTGTCAAAGGCTTTTTTCATCATCTAAGGATATGATCATGTTTTTTTTTCTTCAGTTTGTTTATATGATGGATGACATTTATAGTTTTTTGTATATTGAACCTTCCCTACATTTCTGGGATGAAGCCTACTTGATCATGATGTAGGGTAATTGTGGCCTCATAAAAAGAATTTGGCAATATTTTTTCAATTTTTACTGTGTGAAACAGTTTGAGATATATTGGTAATAGCTCATCTTTGAATGTCTGGTAGAACTCTGCACCAAAACCATCTGGAACTGGGCTTTTTTAACTTGGGAGACTTTTAAGGACAGTTTCAATTTTCTTTAGGTTATAGGTCTGTTTAGGTATTTAATCTTGTTCTTGATTTAATTTTCATAAATGGTACCTGTCCAGAAAGCTGTCCATCTCTCCCAGGTTTTCCATTTTTGTGGAGTATAGATTTTCAAAGTATGACCTGATAATTCTCTGGATTGCCTAGGGGTCTGTTGTTAGGTTCCCCTTTTCATTTCTAACTTTGTTGATTTGGCCACTCTCTCTCTCTCTGCTTTTTGACTAGTTGCAATAAGGGTTTATCTATCTTGATGACGTTTTTAACCAACTGTTTGATTCATTGATGCTTTGTATTGTTCTCTTTGTTTCAATTGTATTGATTTCAGTTCTAAGTTTGATTATTTCCTGCCATCTACTCCTAGGTAAGTTTGCTTCTAATTGTTCTAAAGCCTTGAGCTGAGTTGTTAGGACTCTAGTGTGGGATTTCTCTAGGTTTTTCATATAGGCATCTAGTGTTATGAATTTTCCTCTCAAGATTGCCTTCATTGTGTCTCACGAGTTTGGGTATATTGTGGATTCATTGTCTTATATTCTAGGAAGTGCTGATTTCTTTCATAATTTCTTCCTTGATCCAGAGGTGGTTCAGTTGAGTGATGTTTAGTTTCCATGAATTTGTAGGCTTTCTGCGATTTTTGATGTTGTTGAACTCTAACGTTTTTAGGCCATCATAGTTTGATATGATACAAAGGTCTATTTCCACTAATTTGTATCTATTGATATTTGCTTTATGACCAATTATGTGGTCAATTTTAGAGAAAGTTTCATGTGGTACTATGAAATATGTATATTGCTTTGTGTTTGGGTGTAAGCTTTTGTAAATATCTATTAAATCCATTTGCATCATAACTTCTGTTAGACTTCTTATTTCTATGTTGAATCTCTGTGTTTGCTTGACCTATCATGGGGTGAAAATGGAGTGTTGAAGTCTCCCACTTTTAGGATGTGAGAGGTGATGTGAGATTTGACCTTTAGTATTGTTTCTTTTACTTAGATAGGTGCCCTTATATTAGGGACATAAATATTCAGGATTGAAATCTCATCTTGATCAATTTTCCCTGAGAAGAATAGGTAATGTCTATCCTGCTCTCTTTTAACTGATTTTAGTTTGATGTCTACTTTGTTTGATATTAGGATGTCAACACTGACTTGTTTCTTAGGGCCATTTGCTTGGAAAATCTTTTCCCAACCCTTTACTCTGAGCCTGTGTCTGTCTTTAAGGTTGAGCTTAAGGACAAAAGGTTGTATGCAGCAGAATGATGTCTTCTATTTTTGTATCCATTGTGTTAGTGTGTGTCTTTTTATAGGTGAATTGAGTCTTTTGATATTAAAGGATATTAGTGACCACTGATTGATATTTCCTGTCATTTTTGTTGGTGGATTATATGTATTTCCTTTCTCTGGGTTTTTTTTCCTGTGGGGTTCTGTCAGAACTGTCTCAGGTAGAAAAATTGGGCTCTTAAGTGAAGGTGAGTTTGGGAACAGGTCAGAAGTCCTGCAGATGAGGTTCATCAGATAAATGTAGCATACCCCCAAGGGGCTGAGACTGTCCCAGATGTAGACCACCATTGGTATTAAAATACAGTAAAGTGTGTCTTAGCCAGAGATAATTTTGTGACTCACTTACTGACACGTCTGTATAGAGCCATTTTGATGCCTGTCAATTTTGAAAAATTGCAAGAGATAGTACAAGATAAATAGGAGAATCCATTCCAGTTTTTCAAATGCCTCACAAAAGCACTCTCACAGTATACTAACTTAGATCCTGAGAGCACTGAGGAGAAACAACTTCTCATGACCCATTTCTTACTCATAAGTACCCTGACATCAGAGCTAAACTTAGACCTTGAGAATGGACCACTGACTTCACAGGCAGAAGTCTTAGCACTGGCTTTTAAGATGTATCACAAGAGAGATGAGAATTAAATACCTTGGAGTAACTATAACCAAAGAAGTAACAGATCTATTTGACAAACAGCTTAAATCACTAAAGAAAGAAATTGAAGAGGATATCAGAAAATGAAAAGCTCTCCCATGTTCCTGGATAGGTAGGATCAACATAGTAAAAATGGCAATTCTACCAAAAGCAATCTACAGATTGAATGCACTGCCCATCAAAATACCAACACAATATTTTTTGGACCTTGAAAGAATGATACTCAATTTCATTTGGAATAACAGGAAAGCCAGGATTGCCAAAACTATTTTATTCAACAAAAGAACCTCAGGAGGTATCACCATCCCTGACTTCAAGTTATACGATAGAGCTAGAGTAATAAAAACAGCCTGGTACTGGCATAAAAACAGACTTGTGGATCAATGGAATAGAATTGAGGATCCAAACATTAACCCAAAAACCTATGAACACCTGATCTTTGACAAAGAGGCCCAAAACATTCAATGGAAAAAAGATAGTATATTTAACAAATGGTGTTGGCATAGTTGGATGGTAGAGTGTAGAAAAATGCAAATAGATCCAAGCCTGTCACCCTGCACAAAACTCAAATCCAAGTATATCAAAGACCTCAACTTAAACCCAGGCACTTTAAACTTGATAGAAAAGAAAGTGGGAAATACACTTCTACAAATTGGCACAGGTGACCACTTCCTAGATATAACACCAGTGGCACAGACACTAAGACCAACAATCAATAAGTGGGATCTCCTGAAGCTAAGAAGCTTCTTTAAAGCCAAGGACACTGTCAATAGGACAAAATGACAGCCTACAGAATGGGAAAAGATTTTCATCAACCCTACAAGTGATAGAGGACTGATCTCTAAGATATATAAAGAGCTCAAGAATCTAGAGCCCAAAACCTTGAATAACCCAATCAAAAAATGGGGTACAGATCTAAAAAGGGAATTCTCAGGAGAAGAATTATGAATGGCTGAAAGGCACCTCAAAAAGTGCTCATCATCTTTAGCCATCAGAGAAATGCAAATCAAAACAACTTTGAGATACCACCTGACACCTGTTAGATTGGCTAAGATAAAAGATACAGAGGACAGCCTATGCTGGAGAGGATGCGTAGCAAGGGGAACACTCCTCCATTGTTGGTGGGAGTGTAAGCTTGTTCAGCCACTTTGGAATGCAGTATGGTGGTTTCTCAGAAAATTGAGAATCAATCTCCCCCAAAACCCAGCAATACCACTTCTGGGTGTATACCCTAAAGATGCACAGTCACTCTCCAAAGGCATTAGCTCAATTATGTTCATAGCAGCATTATTTTTAATAGCAAGAACCTGGAAACAATCTAGATGTTCCTCAACTGAAGGATGGATTATCAAACTGTGGTACATCTACACAATGGAATACTATTCAGCAGTAAGAAAAAATGATATCCTAAAATTTTCAGGCAAATGAATGGTTGTAGAATATCCTCCTGAGCGAG
>PVIH01012073.1:23368-65644 GCA_004025045.1 Sigmodon hispidus
AACAAGAAAAAAAGCCAAACATGCCCAAGCGGCAAACCACAACCACGGAACAGCTTGGGATCAGAAACACCCTGGACTGACCCTTTGGATCCCACTCCACCTAGAGGAACACCTGACTCACTCTTGAGGGAGGGGGGAAAGAACTGGATTTGGCCAGAAGTGGAGACTGATCTAAGCATTATTGGGTCAGTGGGACCATGGGACTGCCTGCCGCCTGCCCAGGGAGGGGATGGGGAGTTGTGGAGAAGATAGAATTAACTGACTTGTTGGGAGGGTGAATGGACCTTGAATAAGGATATACAAGGATAGAAAGTGTGACTTCTTTGTTAATAATAGTAATAATAATAATAATAACAATAATTAAAAAAGAGAAAATTAATAAAAAGAGAGAGAGAGAGATGAGAAAACCTACTAGGAAAAAATCTCTTGCTGGCCAAAGCTATCTGACCAGTTCCTTTGCCTCCTCCTGTGGTGTGCAAACCTAGACCTCCCAGTGCGTGCTTTAAGTGTGCCCATTTCAGCCACTGACCTTGCTCTTACCTCACCTCATGGAGGCTGTACAGGCCTTGTTCAGGGTGCTAACAAGGGAAATGCTGGTCTGAGTGACTGAATCCAAGCCCACCTGGCAAAGGGACATTACACAGGGACCACTCCCTAGATGATCTCCTAGGCCTGACTGTGGGATATTGATGCTGGGAGGGCTTCCCTAACCCAACCACCATCATCACAAAAAATGAGCCTCTTAGTAATAATGTATTAGGTTAGTAATAATGGTATTAGGGCACTTCCTCTCCTTCCTTGTGGACACAATGCAACACACTCATTCCTGCAGGAGCTTTGGTGGTCTTACCTCTCTTTCTAGCCTCCATTGTCAGGGTGGTAGGTAAACAATTCTGGCCTCTGTTGCTGCCACTTAATTGAATTTTCAGAGATGTTTCTATCATCCAGTCATTTTTGTCATGCCAACCTGCCCCATACCCCTAATGGGAAGGGATATTTTTTAGCTAAGGTAGGAGTTTTCATTTCTTATAGTCACCACATTTTGCCTGAATCCAGCCTTACCAGCTGCTCTAGCCAGTCCCTTGCTTCTTTTGCTGTCTTCTCAGCCTGTCAGTGCCAGACTCTTATACCCTCTTTCAGCTTGCCAGGTGAACCCCAAGTATGGGACACCCAGAATTCTAGTGTTGCTAGACATATTTCCCTAAAATTTTCTGTCTCTGAGTTTTCTATTTCAGCCTGCTTTTCAGAGCCAAAATCAAGACATTTACTGGAAACAAAAATCTCTGAGGCATTTCACCTTACTCTTTCCCTCCTCCACAGACTAACCCTCCTGCCACTCCTGGAGAATAGAAAAACCTAGAAGCCATCTTACCATTGGAAAACAGTTCAGCATGCACTAAGGATGAGAGAAAAGAGCCAGGAACCATTTTTAGAGCCAATAACAGGTAAAACAGATCATTCTCCCCACTCCCTCAGAACCAAAGGAAAGAAGCCAGAAGCCATTTTAACCTCAGCAATGGGCAAACAAAAACATGAGGCATTTTAACCTCTTTCCATCCCCAGACCTATCCACAAACTTTATTGTGCAGCCACTAGCCACTGGAGTCCTCTAGAAAAAAGAAACACAAAACAGCTACCTTAAGATTTATTTATAGTCTAGACAAAGCCTAACTTAAGGGTCTTCTTCTTCTTCTTCTTCTTCTTCTTCTTCTTCTTCTTCTTCTTCTTCTTCTTCTTCTTCTAATCTGACTTCCAGATCCCATAATAGCAGAGTACTCTCACTATATGTGCCACTTCCCAAGGTTCTCTCACTAACTCATAGTGTTTTTCTGAGCTTCAGAAAATCAGAATTCATCATCCCATGTATTAAACTCACCCAGACTGCAGGAAATGAGCCTCAAACCCCAGCAGACTGCTTGCCAGAAGATATAGCTCTCATCTTCCAAAAAGACAAACTTTGCCCTTAAGCTTGAAGCAGCCTTAAGAGATCCATTGACCCTGTTCTGGTCCAATCCAATTTCCACCTGTTATCCCCATAAACCCAGTTTTCTTTTTATAATAAACATAAGAGTGGGATGTGAGGATTCCTGGCACATAGTAGCCTCATGGTAAACCCAATATGGCACCAACAGAACATGCTGCATATGGAGGGCATAGCCATATAAATCTATGCCTACCTATTCTCTTAAAAGGAGCTGCCACATGAAAGTTGGTCATTTTTTCTCTTCTGCTTCTCTCCTGAATAAACTCTAGTGTGACATCTGATAGTGTGTGTCTGATCTCATGTACAAAACCAACACAGACACTAAAACAATTCATAAATAGGATCTCTTGAAATTGAGAAGCTTCTGTAAGGTGAAAGAGATGGTCAATATGACAAATGACAGCCTATAGAATGGGAAAATATCTTCATCAATCCTACATCTGACAGAAGATTGATCTTTAAAATATATAGAGAACTCAAGACACTAGAGGCCAATAAACCAAATAATCCAATTAAAAATGTGTTTAGAGCTAAAAAGGGAATTCTTAACAGAAGAATCTCAAATGGCTGAAAGACACTTAAAGAACTACTCAACAGCCTTAGCCACAGAGAAATGCAAATGAAAACATCTCTGAGATACCATCTTATACCTGTCAGGATGTGTAAGATCAGAAACACAGGTGACAGCCTATGCTGAAGAGGATGTGGAGCAAGGAGAACACTTCTCCATTGCTGGCGGGAGTATAAACTTGTACAGCTACTTTGGAAATCAGTATGGCACTTCCTCAGAAAACTTGAAATCAATGTCCCCAATGATCCCGCAATACCACTATTGGGAATATACTTAAAAGATACATATTCTTACCCCTAGAGCATTAAATCAGCTTTGTTCATAGCAGAATTATTTATAATAGCCAGAACCTGTAAGCAAACTAGATGTCCCTCAACTGAAGAATGAATTTAAAAAATAGTACATTTACACAATCGAGTACTACTCAGCAGTATGAAAAGGACATCTTGAAATTTGCAGGCAAATAAATAGATCTGGAGAGTATCATCTTGAGTGAGGTAAACACAGACACAGAAAGATAGACATGTTATTCTTCACTTATAAGTAGATTCTACACATAAAGCAAAGGATAACTCAAGTACAATCCACCCCCCTAAGCAGCTAGGTAACAGGAGGAAGTTAAGAGAAACATTGATAGATTCCCCTGGGAAAGGGAAATAGAGAAGATCTCCTGAGTAAAATTGGGATCATGGGGGAGGGGGACAAGTAGAGGTGAGAAGAAAACATGAGAGAATGGAATAGTTGAATGGGAGGAGCAACAGAGAGGAAGATCAAAGAAGTAGATATCCTGATACAGGGAGCAATTGTGGAGTTAGAGAGAAACTTGGTGCTAGGAAAACACCCAAGGACCCCCAAGATGAGCCCAAATAGAACTCCAAGCAATAGTGGAAAGGATACTTAAAAATTGCCTTCCTCTATTATCAAATTAATGAACAATCACTCTAATTGCCATTATAAAATCTTCCTATAGCAGCTGATGGAGGCATATGCAGAGATTCATAGCTAAACACTGGTCTGAGCTACTGGTCCAGATAAAGAGAAGGTGGAGAGATTGCATGAGCAGAGAAATCAGATCATGATGGGTGACCCATGGAGTAGGCTTTTCATTGCTGTTGTGAGTTTGCTGACTCTTAAATGACAGCTGATGAACCTTCATGGAATGGATCTGGACCTTCTGAATGTGAATGACAGTTGCAAGTCATGGGAAGTTTGTGAAGCCTCTTGCATTCGGACCAGAGTTTATTCCTTGTTCCTGAACTGGCTTCTCAGAACCCATGCTTTGTGGGAAAACACATTTTTTTTATACTTGGAGGAGGGAATTGGTCTTACCTCAACAGGGTATGGCAGATCAAATTGACTCTCTTTGGGATTTCTGGTCTTCTGAGGAGTTGATGGGGGGTTTGGGTGGAGAAAGGCTTGGGCAGGACTATGAGGAGTGGGATGGGGAGCAGTGGTGGGTATGGAAAAAAATAAAAATATTAAAAAGATCAGCTCAGACTGAGGGAGAATTGGCTTTGGTAGAATAGAAACTAGAGGATACACATGTGGATCACTTGGATCCATAGCTTGATTGCATCCTGGGCATACTATCATCTATGCATTTTCGTACAGGAATTCTTTTTTTTGTTGTTCACTCAATTTAATTGATATTGCAAAGATTAATTGCAACTGAGTATCTTACAGTGTTATGTAGCAAATAGTATTTACACAATAGATTAACACAATGCTTCTGTGAAATTACAGGCTTTGACCTCTTTTATTATCATTTTGTTCAAAAAATACTTGCTATCCCAATCATTTTATACGATTTTTGATCACTGCCTGTGAATTAACAAACACATAAATTTTATTGGCTTTAATCTTTTCTTTTTTATTATGAATAAAGTCATATTTTTATCCATGTATCTCCTTGTTCAGACTCTCCCTTCCTGCCCCTCCCAGTCACATACTCTTCTACCCATCACTTTATCTCACTTCCAGCAAGGGCAGGAGGTCCCAAGGTCCCAAGGTGGCTTAGCTCAGCATCCACCCCAGGCAAGTCCACTTTCCTCACCCCAACATCAAGACTGGGTCAGGTGTTCCTCTGAAGGGAATGGGCTCCAAGTTGCCAGTCCAAGGTGTTTCATATCCCAAGCTGTTCAGTGGTTGTGGTTTGCAGTTTGGACATGCTTTGCTTTTTGTTTAATGAGTGAGTACATCCCCTGCTTATCTTTCTGGATTTGTAATATCTTGCTCAGGAGGATATTCTCCAAATCCATCCATTTGCCTGCAGATTTTAGGATATCATTTTTTCTTACTGCTGAATAGTACTCCATTGTGTAGATGTACCACAGTTTGTTAATCCTTTATTCAGTTGAGGGGCTTCTAGGCTGTTTCCAGTTCTTCCTATTATGAATTATGCTGCCATGAACATAGTTGAGCTAATGTCTTTGGAGTGTGAATGTGAATCTGTAGGGTATCTGTCCAGTAGTGGTATTGCTAGATCCTTGGGGAGATTGATTCCCAGTTTTCTGAGAAACTGCCATACTGCATTCCAGAGTGGCTAAACAAGCTTACACTCCCACCAACAATGGAAGAGTGTTCCCCTTGCCCCACAACATCTCCAGAATAGGCTACCATTTGTGTCTTTTATCTTAGCCAATCTGACAGGAGTAAGGTAGTATATCAAAGATATTTGAATTTGCATTTTTATGATGGCTAAAGATGTTGAACACTTTTTCTAGTACCTTTTAGTCATTTGTAATTGTTCTGCTGAGAATTCCCTTTTTAGTTCTGAACCCCATTTTCTGATTGGGTTATTCAAGGTTTTGGGCTCTAGTTTCTTGAGTTCTTTATATATTTTAGAGATCAGTCCTCAGTCACTTGTAGGCTTAGTGAAAATCTTTTCCCATTCTGTAAGCTGTGGTTTTGTCTTATTGATTGTGTTCTTGGCTTGACAGAAGCTTCTCAGTTTCAGGAAATCCCACTTATTGATTTTTTTCTCAATGTCTGTGCTACAGGTGCTTTATTTAGGACATGGTCACCTATGCCAATTCATTGAAGGGTATTTTCCTCTTTCTTTTCTATCAGGTTCAGTGTGGCTGGGTTTATGTTGAGGTCTTTGATCCACTTGGATTTGAGTTTTGTGCAGGGTGATAGGCTTGACTCTATTTGCAGTTTTCTACACACTACCATCCACCTATGTCAACACAATTTGTTAAAGATACTATCTTCTTTCCATTGAATATTTTGGGCCTTTTTGTCAAAGATCAGGAGTTGATAGGTTTTTGGGTTAATGTTGGAAACTTCTTACTATACTTCCACTCATTCCTGACATCAGTTTGTGAGAATAAATTTTGACTAGTCAAAAATACAGAAAATACTATGACTTTGTAGCTCCAAATGAAGGCTACAGGTGTTCTTGGATATTAGAACTCTTATTTTTCCTGAAACAGTTAGTCCAGATAGATAAGCTGTTAAAGGACATTAGAGGGTCAGATGATGAGAACAAGATGAGAGAATAAAAGATAAAACCATCTTTCTCAGAAAATTGGAAATCAATCTTCCCAAGGATCTAGCAATACCACTTCTGGGTGTATACCCTAAAGAAGCACATTCACATTCTAAAAACATTAGCTCAACTATGTTCATATCAGCATTATTCATAATAGCAAGAACCTGGTAAGAAAAAATGTTATCCTAAAATTTGCAGGCAAATGGATGGATTTGGAGAATATCCTCCTGAGCGAGGTATCTCAAACTCAGAAAGATAAGCAGGGGATGTACTCACTCATTAGTGGACTCTAAACAAAGCAAGCAAAAAAAACAGCAAAAAGCAAAGCATATTCAAGCTGCAAACCACAACTACTGAACAGCTTGGGATATGAAATACCTTGGATCCCACTCACTCTAGAGGAACACCTGACTCATTCTTGATGTTGGGGTGAGGAAACTGGATCTGCCTGGAGTGGATGCTGAACTAAGCCATATTGGGACCTTGGGACCTTGGGACCTCCTGGCCTTGCTAGGGAAGAGATGGGGAGATGGGGAGATATGGAGAAGACAGAGTGACTGGAGGGGGTATGAGGGGGAAGGGACCTTGAACAAGGATATACACAGACAGAAAATGTGACTTTATTCATAATTTTAAAAAGTAAAAAAAAGAAGAAATTTCTTACTTTGGCATTTTTTGTAACCTCTATGTTCATTTAGGTGACCCCTTAAGAAACTGCATTTATTAAAAGCACAGTTGCATTTAATAGTTAAAGGTACACAAATGTATGCTATGATATGACAACATGACATAAAGTAAACAAATCTGAATCTGTATATTCATTCCCTGAAGTCAGTAACCCATTATTAAGAAGAAAATATATGAACTTGTATTCAGTGGATTCAGCATTGCGGTTTGGAGAGAGTGTAGCTTTCCCTAGGAAGGTACTTATACATCGTTTCTTACAGGTGTCCTGCACAAAATGGCTCAGGGGCTTGTTTGTCTAGAGCTCCATTTTCTAAGATGTTCAACAACAAATTAGTGACAGTAGTCATGTAAATGGTGAAATGTTCATTTTACTCTTTGTTCTGTAGGTGGATTTTGAATTGAGCATGCAGTAAAGCTCACACAGTGCTGTATTTGGACTGTATACTACTACTTGTGTTTATTGAAGTGCAAAATTTATACAAATTCACATTGCACAACTTCTGTATAGACAGCTTTGGGAACTGGCAGGGTACACAGCACCTGAGATGGGTCTGGCTGCTGCCTTGTGGGGTGCACGTTCTTCTATAATTCAGAGATCTTGTGCTTACATCCATAATTTTTTGCCTTAATTAAAATGCATTAAGGAAGAACCTAAAAAAATGAAACCATCAAGAGAGAATGTGTGAGTTTTTTCCTTACCTAAAAGCCCTTGGATTGAAAAGATTTAGCTTCACTATGTTGTGAATTTCCCTTTGAGCCCTGTGCTGCTAAAGGCTAGCGTCTCAGACAGTAATAATCAACATTGTTGAACGTATTATTTTTTGCTTTTTTTATATGTAAAGACTTACCTGCTGGTGATTCAGCTGTGAGAACTGGGGTAAAGTGGATGAATTATTTTTCCCTCTCTCCGTTAGTCTGTCTCTGTGTATATTTTTTTCTGTATCTCTGTCTCTTCCTGTGCTCCCTCTCTTATCAACTCTTAAAAAACCATTGCAGAGGGGTTATAGCTTAGCATTAGAGAACCCACAAAACTTCAAAAGGACATTGCATTGGTGAGTAGTGATTCAGGCTGGTTTATGTTATCTTGTCAGGGAAGAGGGTCTGGGGCCTTATATGGGTGAGAGAATTCTAGGAAGCAGAGCCTCTAAGCTGAATCCAAGTCTGGTTCCTAAAAGACCCCCAAGCCCCACTTCTTGGTCTATCTAGTCTCAGTAACTTTTCTCAAGTGGGTTCTTTGGTGTTTGCTTAAGTGTTGGGGTCAGTGGGGTGTCTGGGATGTCATGACTGGGATTAGAAGTCTTGTTAGGAGTGTGAAGTCCTAGTGTGGGGCAGATAATCCTTGCTGTTTCACAGGAGACTTTCTTGATATACAAGTGCTTTGCAGTCAAGGAGACTTTCTGTACACAGAGAGGGATGCTCTCTTCAAGATGACTCAGAGCAGCCAGCACAGACCTGGGATGGCCTCTGACATCCTAACCTCTTCCCAACAAGAGCCCTTTGTGTACACTATGTAATGTAATGCTTGCACAGACTGCCCAGTGTGAGGGCACTCACATGTTTCCCACCTGTTTTCTCTGCACATGGATCACAGGGAGGCGAGGTGCAGTTTCCGGTCACAATTCACAGAGAAGGAAGAAGCCTCACCCCAGGTCATGCAGCCAGCAATTCAAAGACTGAAGATTTGAACCCAGGTCTCCCTAGTCCTAGAAACAGGCCTTGACCAGATCATTCCAAGTCCCCTCTCTGCCTTCATTATGCCCTGAACACACTCTCCTGCCCTCCTTACTAAGAAGATCCAGGTACATGGTGTTCACCCATGTGACAGCTGGACTAACTCTGGTCAGGCCTAGAAACAGGCCTGAGGTCACAACTCTAACTCCAGCACCCCTGGGTGTTGTTCCTAGGGTGTGAAAACCCATATTAGCAAGATTTTATCATAGCCCTTGGCTTTGTGTCCCATAACTGAGTACAAGGTTTTCTTTGGTTTGTGAAACATGGTGGCAGGCAGACAAGAAAAGGGTCTGCATAAAGAAGCAAGTCATGGCAAGTCCACAGCAGGGTTATGACTAATGTCATCATAATCATTCATAATGTCCTTTGCTATGGTCAATCACCTAACTATGGTCACAGGTTCTCAGGGCTTGCTAATTTGCAGTGGCTCAGCTCTGCACTGTCCCACAGCCCAAGGCTGAGGTTCCACCTGTTTCTGTGCTGTTTCAGCTCGACTTGGGCCCAGGGCTTGGTGATTAATTAAAACAATGGGCCCTGTGGAAAACAGGAAATAAGAGTACAAGCTTAGGGACAGTCCTGTCCTGCCAGCTGGCCTCAACCTGATGTAGATGGAAGGACCCATGCACTGGGTTTCTAACTCTCTGTGACTTTGGCAGCAAAACCTCTTCCACTGGAAAATGAGGCTCTCAAACTAACTTGCTGACAAATGGCAGCCTCAATGAAGACATGCATCTATCCTGAAGCCCAGAGAATAGCAAGTTTCTGTATCTACTGGTGTGTGGGTGGGTGTGTGTGTGGGTGTGAGTGTGTGTGTGGGGTAGATGTTTGTGTGTACTGCTCACTGTTGCTCCCAGTAGGCTGTGTCCTCAGCAAAGCTTCTTCCTGTCTGAGCCTCCTTCGAGGTCAATGGGAGATAGAACAAGTTGGAACAGAACAACTCCTGGTGACAAAGAACAGTGGTCATCTCCAGTTGTCTACTTATAGAAGATGGTGCTTCTGCAATCCACACTGTGAAGCGCTGTGCACATGAGCTACACAGTTAGGAGGTAGAGTTGGGGCTCTGAAATTCAGAGTGAAGTGAGCTCACCAAATGTGATGTGGAGGTCACTCATGAGGCCTATTGCCCAGCTTTTTCTTTCATTGACATCCTGGCAAGGTCCTATAATAACTTTGGTCATAGTCCACAACCTATTTAACCTGAGAAACATGAGTTTTTTATTTTTGTTTACTTCTATTTATTATTTTGTGTTTGTGTATGTATTATGTTCATGTGTGAGTGCTGGTGCGTGTGTGACCATGTACCTGTTGAGGTCAGAGAATAGCTATCATTTTATAATTCCATATTTCTGTGAGTTCTGGAGAGAAAACAGGTGTCATTAGGCCCATGAAGCAAGTATCTCTTACACTGGCCCATCTCATTTATTCAAGAAGGGACATGAGCAAGCATGAAGAAAACACACAATTTCAATTTACAAGGTGGATTCCATGTTATAGGATTGCTTTAGCTTCTCACCTATGGAAATAAACTACTTCTCTGTCCATCTATAAGGTATGTTCTACAGAACATGTTTGTCGGTATTCATTTATAATTTTTTCAGATATAATTATCTGGAAAAGTGTTCCAGAGAATGAAACCAATAAAGAAATTGGTTCTTCTTTAGGAAATTAAGAAAGTTAAGAAAGCATCATTTGAGGACATGGATCCAGAAATCCTAAGGCACATGGAGTCTATGAGTTATAAATTCAAACACTAATTCTCTTTAGCATCTTTGGTACATTCTCTTAAATCAGCGGAGCTGGATTCCTCCCCTTTGGCCCTCAATCATACTGGCTTGTGCCTTTACAATCTTATGCCTTCTGCCCAATGATAACATGTGAGTCACACAGTCACACTACAAACATGGCTGATATCGAGGTAGGAAGAATATGGACCATCCTTCCTGGTTCCATAAAGAAGAATGACAGCCTCATGGCAGCACAGTGGCCACGAATCCACTTATTTTCCTCCTTTTATTTTTAGGATTGTAGGAGTTTTTTACTCTGAGAAATAATAGCTTTGGGGGAGATTAAACAAAATCAAAGGAAAAACTGCTTGAGTCAGTGACATTGCAGTGATGTCATTATTGCCTATTCACAACATCCCCCACAGTAGATAGCTCTACCCAGGAAAGATGATCAGGGTGCTTGAATACAGCACAGCTAAATAGGAAGGATAAACAGAGATTTTAGAGAACTACAATTCTACCCTACTTATTCCATGACCACCTCTCCTTTCTGAGATTTATAGGATAAATGGGCTAACCTAGGCACACACCAGACTTCCCAACAGAACTTTCTTTCATTGATTCATTCTGGGTCCTCTTCCCAATCAATACAGAACTGACTTCTTGGCAGCCTCAGGTTCTACAACTCAGGGTCTGAGTCTTGGAAGAAGTTCCTCTCTATCCATCACTGCCACTCAAATGTTCCGGATGACCTTTGAGTTGGAATATCTTGGCTAGCCTTAGATATTTTCTTTGGAGTCTCCTTAGAATGTCATGTAACCTAGACTTACTTCTCATCCTGTCACCACACTATAAGAGCCACTGTCACTTCTAGAAACCAAGGAGACGGTGCAGAGAAACAAGAATTTCTGGTGCATCCTTCTCTAAACCAGTGAGTAGGGGATCCATGAACATGACCCCCTCCCCCCATTATGAGGGTCTTTAGAAATCTTTGGAGACAGAGACAGAGGGAAGGTGATGTTTGTATTAGGAAAGTTTTGATTCTAGTAAATCTGAAGACAGATAATTTTGTGAAAGAATAATTACAAGTAGGTTCATGGGAGTTCTGTTGAGTGTCCAGATTTTATTCTTCAATAACTTGTTTCAGTGTATAAAGAAAGGTGTCTTACTGGCATCTAGGCTCAACAATGGCACAGATTATAGCTATTTCCACAAGGACAGTCTTGTCTCAAGCTTGATGGAGCCAGGTAGTGGGAGCCTTGAACTGTTCTCTGGGAAAGGGTCTCAAGTTGGCTTCATGGAAGATTTAAAGTTTTACTGAAGAACGCCAAAAATTTAGTTTGCAAAGTGCAGAGAAAGTATGTTTCAAGCAGAGAAGGCAGCAAGCACAAAGGACCTGAGCATAAAGAGCACAGGCTGGAGTGTGCTTGGCTTTCCAAGCCCATTCCTTCACTCTCTGACTGCGTCTCTAACGTTTCCATACCGTCCTGACCTTGTCTGCTTATCTCTAGAACAAGTCAACTCTTTTCCTCAGTCATAATTGTATGGGTTATGCCTATTATTTTTAAATTCACTATCCAAAGTAGTGGGTTTGCCGTGCCATTTCCCTACATACTTAGTCCCTCACCCTCCTGTCTTCCTTCCCCATCTCCAGCCCCTGCTAATGGCTCCTCCTTCCTTTTATTCTTACGTCACATGCCTTCTCTGCTCTCTTTCCCCAGCATCTCTTCCCTAAGGATTTATTTTTCTCTGCTCATGGTCTCCTTGTTTTATGACCTCATAGACACACATTCAACATATTCATATATATATGCATGTGTATATGTATATTTATATACAAATTTAATTTTCATTTGTACAATATGCAAAATTTACTAAGTTTTCTTTCAGATCTGGTTGACTTTGCTAAGCAAAATTACTTTCACTTTTATCCATTTTCTGAAATTTCATTTTTTTTCCTGAATAAAATTCCCTTGTGTACTTGGCCTCATTTTCTTTACCCACTCCTGAGGGTGAGCATTTATGCTTGTTCCATTTTTTACTTATTGCGAATGGAAGCTCATCTGTCTTGTGGGACAGTCAAGTATGAAAATGACAGGTGTTGACTGTGAATTCTTGTTTTTTTTCTTCTTCCTCCTATGATCATCCAGGTATCAAAACCAAAGATGTTCCAACTTGGAAGCCTTCTTGTCTTGTGTGGCCTGCTCACTGGGACCTCAGCTTCAGTTTCTGGTAATATTGGCAGTGCCCTGAATAATTTGGACATTCTGAATTTTGTCTTAGAAATGAGTCAACAAAGGTGCTATTCAATGGCTGATCCCAGGAGGAACAAACTAACCACTAAACCTATAATTTCAGAGTCTTCAGGGTGGGGATGTCTTACTGGGAAAAGTGTAGCTATTCACTCATTTATCTTTTTAAGAAATAAATGGTGCTGTAACATCATACCCTAATAGAGTCTTGCCAATATATGCACAGGACAATTCTTCAAAGTGAGAACTCAATATTTTAAGAAGTTTGCATTTTAAGTTATGGTAGCTGTTGACAAATATTTCCCTATCCACGTCTCTGGCACTTTGTGGGAGCCCCTCCCCTAAACCCATTCCACTGCTCTAATTCAAGCACTAATATGAACACCTTTAACTGGTTTGTCATTATCAGAGATGAGAGAATGTGATTTATTCCATTTTGCATTTCTCTAATCCTAACATTTCAGTTTTCACATCTTTACTACTGTAAATTATCTTTACATAATTTAACTGAAGTGTTGTGTCAAAATTATTAGCATATGCTTCTTATTGGTCTTATCTGACTGGCTGGAAGTAAAGGACATCAACCCACTTGGATTAAATGTCCATAAACTCCCCACTGCCTATTAAATGGCTCCTCTACTCTCTGCTACAGAAAGACTGGGCTAATTGACAGGCAGTTCTTACTAGAATGGAAATGCTCTGTGCATGTTGTCTTCAAATATTGTCAATGTTTAGGCAACTTTTAAAGATGAAGGAGGGAACCATCCTCTCCTTCCACAGCCAGGCAACCAAAGCAGAGAGAAAAGGGTGTTATGTTCAAGGTCACCTAGGGAGCTGTATGGTGAGATGGAGTTGTCTCAGCAATGCTAGCTGAGATGGCTTTATCTGCATCATTATAAAAGGTAGCTCCTCTAGATGTTACAAACAGCCTTAAATGGAGAAGTGAAATATTTCAACATTACTTAAAGATACCCAACACTGAACAGAAGAGCAGTCTACAGAAACAAATACTAGTCTTCACAGGTGTATGATTTCAGCAGCCAAAGCTGGAGGATGAACGGAAACATCACTGTACAACCAGAGCAAAAAATATAGGATGTCACAGTTCTAGGCCAAGCTGCTTTACACTCAGATGAAATGAAACAGGTTACAAATGGTGGAGAGATTATCAGGCCCAACTAAACTCCAGTCAAAATTCTAAAGCATCATGTTAAGCCATGGCTCCTACAAAAATCAGAGATTGTTGGTATACTTTTCTTGTATTTGTCCCTGAGTTAATAATGGTTCTGTTTTTACAGTAGTAACATTTTCTGCCCCTCTAGCCTTAATTCTTCACACTCACCACCTGGCACATGCTATTTGTTCATTTAATTTCATGGTTATCTCTGAGATCTTCTTTTGGACACTCCATTCTCCCACTCCAAGGATAATTACTGTTTTATAAAACTGATTCAGAGATGTCATTTTGGGACCCCTATTTTAGATGTTCACTGGTTAGAGCAAGAGGGTTTTTTTTCTATATTTGAGATTTTTCCATTTCTTAATATATTCTCTTAATTATTTGACTGAGCTTTTCAAACCCATGTGGGCATGTCATCAAGAGAGAAAGATTTTCAAGTCACTTCTGAAAACAGGTGCACACAATCAACTTCCATTGCTTGGTCAATTGATCAATTGTTTTGTTGATAAATGCTCAATGTATATTAGTACAATGTCATCCTGGAAACAATTTATGGACACAGCTGTGTGGATACATTACCAAACTTTAGGAGTCTCGGGTTTCTCTTCTGTACAATGGAGACAGTTTCAGTTCCACTCGCACTGAGTTGTTGCAGAGACTGAATGAAGTAGTGGAGGGGAACTGACTTTTATGAGATCAAGAATGGGAGCTCATTCCCTGGTGGTACAGGCACTGATTGAGGATTTTTTTTAAACAGGTCTTCCTCAGAACCTGAACACAGTTGTGGAGTCACTTCAAAAAACCACAGCTTTGTCATCAGCCAAGGACACCATTCTAGGAGCTTTAAACGCACTGGACCTTAGCCAATTAGGCCTCTTTTCATCTAATAATGGTTTAGGGTGAGTTGGTGCTTCTTTGCTCCCAGTAAAGGGACTATCCCTCTCCAGAGGCCAGTCCAATGTCAAAGACAGATGGATAGAACTCTTCTTCCCCCAGAGAGCTGAGTAGTTCTTCTGAGGCAAGGATCAGAGCTTGGATAAGTCTGAGGCAGGGCTACAGGATCAACTTGAACAATTCACCCATCTGGATTCTCAGTCTGTAATTTTAAGGTCTAGGTGAAGTTTTTAATTTTTTTTATCTCCACCTGCATCTTGATACCTAAAGCCTTTCTCTAAGAACAATACTTTTCTTTTTAAAAATATATCTGGGAGTAAAAGTTCAAGTTCCTTTAAGGCCCAAGAAGCTGAAATCCACATCCCTTAATCCCAAGAAGTGGCTTTATAGAGTTTTGAGTCACATAGTCCTGGGGTCAGGTTCTGTCTCTGCTATTTATTGCTTCCTTGGATCAGCCCACTGCCCCTGAGAATATAGAAGCTCACATTTCTGAGCAGGGTGTAGTGGGACAAAAAAGAGGTGCAAATGCTTCAAGAAGAAATGACAAGAGAGTTCTTATGGATTTTGAGCAGGTTGCAAATCAACGAACTCGAAGTCTTGGACTTGCAAGTTTCCATAGCTGAAGACAATAACATTATTGTGAAGCTGCCTGTGAAAGTAAATGCTTCTTTGTCTCTGTGAGTATGTGTCCCTTGTATTTAGTGGTTGGAGTGCCACCTCACCAACTTGAGTAGCCATTTAATTCCCAGCTACAGTATAGCTCCTGGCTCAAGTTTCATAATTTATAAGAGAGAGGGATATTTGAAGTCTAAAATATCAATCTTTAAAGTATTATAGTGAAAAATATGCTAAGCTGTATCTTTTAAAATAATATCATATGTAGTATACTTTTCTCTGTGTGGTGCACATATGTACTTAAATGTATAAAGTTTCATGTGTGCACTCACATGTGTCTAAGAAGGTCAGAGGTCAACATTAAGTTTTTGTCTCAATTATTTGCCACATTAAGTTTCTGAAATAGTGTTTCTTAAAACATAGACATGCCCTAGATTCAATGAATAAAAGCAACATAGTTTTAATGCTTTTTTTAAATGTAAAATAGAAGTAAAGGAAAATGACAGTTAAACCATGCAACAAAAGTTTTATAGGCTGGGGTTTTATTTAGAGCGAGCACATGACCAGTATATGTAACCTAGGCTTAAATCACTAGCAGTGCAAGGGGTATTGTATAAATTAGATATATTTATGAAGTCATGAGCAGTGACATCCTCAAGTAGTTACTTAACCTCTCTATGCCCAGGAATTGTTGATCAAAAACAAGAGTGTGATTTTTCTCCTAGCAATGTTATAATAATAAATGGATTAAACCAGGCACGATACTTTAAATAAATGCCCACAGGTAATTTGTGTTACAAAATATTGGCAATTACTTTTGCTATTAGTCTAATGCCAAGAAAAAATTGTACATGTTCTATATAAGCATGACCCAGAAAAACCCAATACAAACACGTAAATTTTGTAGAGAATATGTAACATGTTGACATTGCCCATAGATTCCTTGCACTGTGTCCACAGAGATAGATGAAAACCAGGGAAACCTGAAAATCTTCTATACATGTATCTAGTGTGACTCTTTCTTTCTGCAGGCCTATTGGCTCCACAGTCAACATAGCTGTTTCCTTGGATCTCATAACTTCATTAACTGTTCAAAATGATGCCCAGACTGGCCTTCCCACACTGACCTTACAGGAATGTTCGAATGATGCACAAAGTATCTCCGTATCATTGTTGGGCAGGTAAGGGTCATTCATCCTGAAAGAGCTGGGCTCTTAGTGAGGCTTTACCACCTCTGACTTTATCACCTGGGAAGCAGTATGGTGGAATACACAATCAGACTAGACTCAAGTTTCAACACTGTCAACAGCTATTAGCTCTGTCACTCTGTAGCTTCATCTTTTGAGGCCTCAGCTTATTAATATATGTGCACTGGAACAATAAAGATCTACTCATCAGCTTCTGGAATGAAAACATGAGAAAATATGCATGTTTAGCTTACAGTCTAAAACATACTAGTTGGTTAGGAGCCATGAGATCTACACTGACTCTATGGGCTGTTCCTTTCCATTGCTGGGGCAGGACGATGGACCTCTTTAGACATAATCATGCATTTACCTATGGTATCTTTAAGCTGGGTCAATGTGCCTTGAGCCTCTAAAATGTTCACATTACATTCACCTTTAATGGGAGAAAGTTGGAAAATTAGATGCTAGTATGGAATCTGATTGTCCTGAAGTAATCTCTATACTCTGGAAAATTCCTAGAGTGAGATTTTGGCATATTAATCCTATCATTTTCATCAGTGACTCCTATTGATCCTCAAAACCTGCATCTTTAATTTTATGCTTGGAAAAGTAGGTTTGGCTCAGGCAGAGGTTGGAGGAAGACCCAATATCTGGGAGAAGAAACATGTCTTGCAAGTCAATGGCTGAGTCTTGGCAGCCTTGGTCAGGAGTACAGCAATGGCCTCTGTTTCCAGTCTTGATAAGCATATCCTGGGGTCACTCATCCTCCCTTTCTCAAAGATTTGATCTCAAATCAAAATCTAAAGGTCTAGGTCTGTGATATCATCTTACATATGTCAGAATGGGTAAGATAAAAAGCACTATGTTGGAGGGGATGTGGAGCAAGGGGAACACTTCTCCATTGCTGGTGGGAGTGTAAACTTGTACAGTCACTTTGAAAGTCAGTATGGCGGCTTGTCATAAAACTGGGAATCAATCTTCCCAATGATCCAGCAATACTCCAGAAGCATTAGTTCAACTATGTTAACAGTAACATTATTTGTAACAGCCAGAACCTGGAAACAACCTATATGTTCATCTTTTTCTTATAAGAATATTCCTCTAATTTTTAGAGTTCTTGTTCCTGTTTCATTGTGTGCATATGTATTTTGTGAATCTTCTTGCTGCATTATCTTATTACTTGGTACCAGACAGGCATTATTCTTTGTCCCAGAGAACAATTTGGTAAAAAATAAGTAGGCTCTCTGTCTCATGGAACATATCCTGAGAAAAAGAAAGGAAGAGGAGTATTGGGTCCATTATTAAATTTGAGGAAAGTGGGGAGCTCTATACATTCTGTCATACTTAGCAGGGCACAAGGAGTATAAACCCTCCCTTCAGTGAACACTCAGGATGGACTCCCTGAGAGATAACAGCTGGATACGAGAGAAAGTTGAGAGGACGCAAACTCATTGCAATTTGGTTATGAAGGAGGTTAAAGGTTGAATGTTTTTTTTTTTGCCAGTGTCCAAGGCTCATCTTGATGCTCTGTAAGTAAGGGGTGAGGGAATGATGCTGTGTCATGTCTGTGATAAGCACAAAGGCACTGAGGAATCAGGTACAAAGGTATAAGATGCTCAGCTGCTCAGTGATGGTCTATACTGACATGGGCCACTGGGCAACAAAAAATGAGAACACAGAGCAGAGTTGTGGGTCACCTGACCTCCTGAGAACTATATATTGCATCCTAAACTATTGACCAAGATTTGAAAATCCTTTCTTTTCCAGACAAATTCCCTTTGTCAACAGCATTCTGGATACTATATCTAGTGCCCTTACAAGATTAGTGTCGGGACTTCTGCAAAACCAAGTAAGTTCCTAGTTTTGGCACTCAGAGATAGGCTGGGGAAGGACAGAAGAGGTATCAGTAGGTTTGACTGTGTACTCTGGACACTGTCTCCTGGGAGATGGCAGATTTCTCTTTGGGAGGTATTCAAGCACCTTCTTCTCAGTAGCTGGGCTTTAGAGAGAGGAAGTAGAAATCACAGGTGCTGCCTTGAGCTGTTAACTACATCTATGGACCACCTGTGCCCTTTAAGTTAATGCTTTTTGGAATAAACTCTTTTACTTAATAATCACATTTAAGCACTTGTGAATGAGAATCTTCAGAGAACTTGGAATTGGGTTTTCTTAAAGGCTTAACACTTCTGAGGAGCTTGATTTTCAGGGTTCAGGAGTTCAAAGTTTAAGGGGTCTGGTTTGTTAAGATCTGGATACTAGATCTTCAGATTCTGAACTTTTAACATCCTCAGTTGGTTGCTTCTCAGCAGCCTAGGGAAGTTCTGACTCAGGCTGTTACAATTCCAAAGTTACAGATTGTTAATGCTCACTATCCTCAGGTCCTAGAAATGAGCGCTCTGTCAGGGGAAGATGGACAGTGTGTTGCCAGCAAAGTCTCACCTGTTTTCTCTCTCCTTCCTTCTCCTCCTTCTCCCATCATCTCTCTGGCTGTCAGATATGTCCACTGCTCCAGGGGCTCCTCGAAAACCTGAATGCCAATCTTGTTCTGAGCCTTCTCTGTAAGTCAAAGCTTGGGTACCAAAGAACCTTCCATGGGCCAAGACAACAGTGTGGGAGTGCCACAGAAAGAGACCTTGCATTCTGATCAAGTTGGCCTGTTGGCTTCTCCTTCCCTCATTTGGGACTTCTTTGAGTACTTAGCTACCCATTTATAACAAGGTTGCTGGGGCAACAGGAATCAGGGACCCATGGTATCAGGCCCTGGAGGTGGCCCTTCTGTGGTTATGTCCCTTTACACAGTTCTCTACTGGCATGCACTAACTCATTTAATTCCCAAGAGAGTCTGTACAGTGAGACACTGTCATTACTCATTTTCAGATGAACAGTGGCATACTTGAAGTCACTGAAATGACAGTGATGAGACAGAGGAAGTAATCAGGTGGGCGGGCCACTGTCAATTTCCAATGGCAAATGCTGAGGTTTTGATATTGACTTTGTTCCTTCAGCTACTCTACAGGCAGCGGTCCCCTTATGAAGAGGAAGGATCAGAAGGATGAAGGTCATGACACCTTTTCTGGTATGGATAGCGTCCTACTTACTTTTCTATTTCTGTGACAAAACAACATGACCAAGAGAAATTATAAAAGATGACATTTATCTTGAGATTCACAGCCCCAGAGGGTTAGAGCCCATGACTCTCATGGTGTGGAGCATGGCAGCAGGTAGTCAGGCATGGCACTGGACCAGTAGCTGAGAGCCCATGTACTGAGACAATCACCAGGTAGAGTGAGCTAACTAGGAAAGGCATGGCCTTTTGAAATATGAGTACCCATTCCTAGTGGTACACTTCTTCCAACAAAGCCACACTTTCTAAACTTCCCCAACAGTTTTTTTCACTGGGGACCAAAGGTTCAAACCCATAAGCCTATTATAGCAGTTCTTATCAATCCTCACAGGTAGGCTCTGTGCCCTGTGCACAGCAGCCTATCAAGAGCCAGAGCCAGGCTTGTGCTTCTGTCACAAGACAAAAGAAACTGAGACCTGATCTTGACTTTAGGCTGAATTCTGATTTTGAGTAACCCTAAACCCAGAGACCAGATCAATAACCCAGACTCAGCTAAGGTCTTTTAATTTCCTGGGAGTTTTTATCTGAGTCCTAACTTTTTGCACAGACACTTGTCCTTGTCTGGCATCCAGACCATAGCTTTGTGGGCATAGCTTCTTCTTAACCTTCCCCCATCTGCAATTTCTCCAGAGGAAAGGATGTGAAGGGGTCAGGCCAGGTGGGCGAACAAGACCACAAATGTACAGCTTTCTCCCTTCTCTTTATGGCCTAACCCATGCTATCACTTCAGGAACGAGTGGGTATAGTGAGGCCAGGCTTCTGTGGATTAGTCAATGTGCAGTGAATGTCAGCTCCCACTGCTGCTATGACAGCCAATCCCCTGATGACCTATGTTCTCATTCCAGGTTAGTCTCCAGTGGCTTCATCTGACTCTCCATGACGCTTCTCTCTAGAAAGTGCTACCACCATCTCCCCAAGTTCTGTCTGACCCTACCTGAAGGACCCTTCCTGACTCTCCTGTTCTCTCAGTGGTCTGCACACCTCTCATCACTACCCCAGCATTAAAATTCTAACTGAGCCCTGGTGTGGTTTGCTTCTGTCCTTGTATTAGGAGTTGTTGGCAAGGTGTGTGTGGGTGACACTGCAATTGAGTGGAAGGCTCTTTCTGATCCTAAAGATTTGTGCAGAATAAAGTCCACCATGTCCTATGAGACCCAGGAGTACAGACAGACTCAGGGCCTGTTCTGTCTGTCTCTTCCTAAGGAACATCTCAAGTCTTCTGCTCTCTAGCCTCACTTAGCTTTCAATTGCTGTTCTGCACCTGGACATCACCTCCAGTCTACAGGAATCTTAGTCTTCCTGAGGACATCGGTACCCTGGTACCATTGGTACCCTGGTAACACACAGTGTTTATGATTCCACCCTAGTCAGGGAGGCTGCAACTAAAGTGGTTTCAATACTTCACCACATTTTGATGACAAATGGAAAAAATTGAGGTTTACAGAGGCAAAGTGGTTCATCCTGATCATATAATGAGCAGGAGTCAGAGGTAGGGTTACACTGACCATCTTCTACCACTTAGTTGATTGTGATTTTTCCTTTAAAATGCTATCCTGGACCTGCAGCATCAGGAGACCAGACCCCAGGAATAAGCTCTTAACTTAGCAGGAAAAAGTTGCTGGGTACATGACTTTACAGTAATATGTCTCTCTGTTTCCATTTTACTTCTACCTTATTTTTTTAAAATGACCCAAGCATGCTACAATTTGGTACCACCACAGATGTTCCCTCTCAAACTGCCAAGCCTTCCCTACTTTGACAGGCTCATATGGCTGAATCTGAACCAAAAGTATTCTTTCTGTTAAGTCTTTGATTACAGTGACAAGAAAAAGAAACTTTATGCAGATAATTAGTATCAGAGTGAGATTTATTTCTCTGAGATGTTTGTCCACGTCTTTAGTTCTTTGGAACTGATTTATAAGAGATGAATATAGGAATCTAAAGCTTTGGGCTAGAGAAATGCCATAGAACTTTAAGAATAGTTTAATGCACTGTAGAGATGGGATATTCACATAAGGACAGACAGGAAAACCTGAATTTTCTGAGTTTCAGAGGGGATAAGAATGAACAACCTATAAAGAAATGAGTTAGAAGCCATTCATGCTGTTAGGAAAAGAAGCTGACAGTGCTTGACTCATGTACTAAAAATGTGAATGGTGCTGAATTTTAAAGTAGTAGGTTAATTTATTTTTTAGAAGAAATTTCAAAGCAGAACACCACTCAGGCTATGACATGCTTTTAGCCAGCTGTGTGGTGAAATTTCAGGGCAAATATTGAAACATAAAATATGAAAAACATGCATTTTAGTGAATAAAGGGAGTGGTTTTCTATGTGGACTGTGCATAAGGCTGTGAAGGTGAAGTCTAAGTTAAACTTGTAACCCCAAGAGGTGGGCAATGTCAGACCTGTCTAATGTGTCTCTAGGAGATCTGCAGATACCTATTTTAGTTACTTTGCTCATGGCTGCCACAGAAGATCTGCCTAGAAACCATTTAAGGAAGAGGTTAGTCTGGCTTACAGTTCCAGGGGAAACATTCAAATGTGACAAGGAAAGCATCTTGTGCAAGAACAGGAGGCCAGCTGGTCACATAGCATTTACAGCCAGGAATCAGAGAGTGACCATAAAATAGGGACAGGCTGTAAAACCTAGGATGCATCCCAATGATCCATTCATTTCCTTCAGCCAAGCTCTGCCTTCTAAAGATTCTAGTCTGCCAAAGCAGCACCTCCAGCCTGGGACCAAGTAAGCCTTTGTGAATCATTTCACACTTAAACCGTGGCAGCTTCTAAGTGGAGTTCCTGTGTGCAGTAGAAAGTATGGCCACTGGGGCAGGGATCCTTAGGTGAATAAAGTCTCCTTTATCTAAAGCATCTATGAGATTCAACTATCATTTGTAAAAACTGTCTGTCATTGGCAGCTATTATTTTTACAGATGAAAGACAGAGGCAAGGGGAGATAGTAAGAGCAGTCCAACATTAGTTAGAAAGGGCTAGATTGACAATGAAGACTCCAGAGTTCCAGGCCACAGATCTGCGGCCATGATCTCCTCCTGCTGCACAGCACAGGGTGCAGTGTGCCCTGCCAAGGCCTCAGGATCATTCTGTATTCTATGCCTAGGTCAAGATATCAACACTCAGCCCTTCTGGAAGATCTTCTCAATTCAGTTAGCAAGTATTTACTGGGAGGTCCCAGAAGCCCTTTCTTTGCCACTCAACTTGTGGTTTTGAACCTCATGGGAATAAAATAACTGCTGAGTTCCACCCATCATGTCTTCTGTGAAATTCTGGTGTGGGGAATACAGAGATATTCCTTACTAAGGTAAATCTTTACTGTAGAGAAGGATAATTTATTGCACCTGAGCCCTCTTGCAACCAAGAAAGGACATATTTGTGGGCCTATTTGATTCTGGAGACAGCACATTCCCCACTTCAGTGTATTACTCCAGTTCATCTATCAAGTGATTCAGCAAGCTGAATCTAGAAAGTTCTTCAATTCCAGGCTGCTGTGCAAGTTGTTCTACCACTTGGATCCAGCAGATCCAGTCTTACTTGAGGTGTCAGTGGCAGAGAGGGATGCTGTTTGGAGCCTTTGGCAGGCCCCATAGGTAAAGCTCAGAAGATACTTTTGGGATTTTAGAGCAAGAGTCCACCACCATCTGTAGACAATCATTCTCCCTTTAAAAGACAGCTCTTGGCTGATACTGGTCCTTAATGGAAACTAAATGTTTGAAAATGGGCGATGGAGTTACTATGTAACAAGAACTTCCCATTATTATCTGAATGTTATCTAACTTACCAAGTCATAAAGTAGAACATGCATGTCAGAAATCTATTGTTAAATAAAAATGATATATATACAATCAAATTTAAGCAGATCCTGAATGTATAAGCAAGTTAGAGAAAAATGTTTTCCAAATGCTTCTAGTTTCTACTCCTGTAAAATGCCAGGTATGCACTGCTGTCAAGTATGCCTCTATTGCCTCATGGAGGTGTACCCCATGTTCAGTTGACTGAGAGAAGAGGCTGAGGTCTGGTTTACTAATGGTTCTGCATATTATGCAGGCACCACCCAGATGTGAGCAACTAAAATATTACAGCCTCTTTCTGGGACAAGTCTAAAAGACTGGCAAAAGAAAAATCTCTATAGCAGACAGAACTTACACATGCCATATGATTTGTTTGGAGGGATAAATGGCCAGATGTGTGACTGTTCACAGATTCATGATATGTAGCCAATGGAGTGGTTAATGGTCAGTGACTTGGGAAGAACATAACTGAAAAGCTAGTGAGAAAGACGTTTGGAACAGAAAGATGAAGACAGATCTCTCTAAATGGGCAAAGGATGCAAAGATACTTGTGTCCCATACAAATGCTCATCAAAAATTAATTCAGCTGGGAAAAAGTTCAATATTCAAGTAGATAGAATGACCTATTCTGTAAACAGACAGCCTTCCTAGCCAATGCTGTCATTGCCCAGTGGGCCCATAAACAAAGTGGCCATGGTGGCAGAGATGGGGTTTATGCATTGGTTCAGCTGCATGGACTTCCACTCACCATGGCTGACCTGGCTATAGTTACTTCTGAATGTCAGATATGCCATCTGCAGAGAACAACACTGAGCTACATATATGGTACCATTCTCCAGAATAACCAGCTAGTACCTGGCGGTAGGTTCACTTATCAGACCACTTCCTTCATGGAAAGGAGACTGCTTTGTCCTTACAGAAGTAGATTTATTTTTGTGGTTATAGATTTGCCTTTGCTACATGTAATACTTCTGCCAAAACCACCATCCATGAATTTAAATAATGCCCTATCCACTTACATGGTATTCCAAATAGTCTTGCTTCTCACTAGAGAACTCACTTCACAGCCAGAGAAGTTGGACAATGGGTACACAATTATGATATTCATTGATCTTACCATGTACCTTACTGTCCTGAAGCACATGGCCAGATAGAAAGATGTAATGGTCTTTTGAAGACACAGTTACAGAGCCAATTAGATGGTAACAGCCTGGAGGCTTGGGTAAAGTTCTCCAGAAGATAGTACATGCTCTGATTTAGCATCCAACATATAGTATGGCTTTCCACATATCCAGGATTCATAAATCCAGTAATAAATTCATAAAGTGTAGAAAGGGGACTAATAGTTTCACTCACTGTTACCCCTAGGGACCCACTAGGAAAATTTTTGTGGTGGAAATGCTCTCTGTATGATGTAAATAAAGTAACTGGTTTGGCCTATGCACGGCACCATAGAAGTGGGTGGAGAATCAGAGGACAGGCAGATAGGAGAAGGGTGGAGTTAGTCAGTCTCCATCGACCCCCGAAGAAGACAGACATGTAAGAGATACAGGTTGAGCCACGGGCTGAACCACGTGGTGGGTAGAATAGTAGAAATGGATTGATTTAAGATGAAAGAGCTAGCTAGTAATGTGATTAAGACATGGGCCAAACAGTATAAAGTATATAAGTGTCTGATTCATTTCTTTGGGGGACAAAAGCCGCCGCAGGTCAGGGTACAAACTCCGGACCCAAATGGGCCCGGGAAAACCTAATACAACAGATGACTTCCCAATGTGGGCCCAAACACTTGCATAAAGCCTGAGAAAGTTTAAAAAGCTTAAAGAGCATTCTACATCACTGAAACAGAGCCAAAAGTGACTTTCTGAATTGTTTATTTGAATTGATTTATGGTACAGAGACAATGTGGTGTTCAGGTGGAAATTTAAAAATGGTGCGTTTGCAGCACACAGCTTAAACTCATACGTTTCATGAAAGGCTTGGCATAAGTGTGATTGATTTAAGGTTTCTGCTTATATTGAACAGAAAGGAAACAGCTAAAAATGGTTTTTCTAATAGCAGCATTTCCTGAGTCTGCTCTGTTTGCTGGCAGCGAGAGAGATGCAGAAGGCTCCTCCGCCATATTGAAAAGCCACCAAAAGGGGCGGAGTCAGCAATTAAAGTGATACTGACATTTTAAAAGCTCTTTGGGTTGGAAAATGATTAAGAATTCTTAATAAAACAGATTTAGACTCACAAAACCACTAAACGGGGTACAATGTATGTAAAATACACATAGGCTTCAGAGAGAGAATAAACAAAGGGTAAAGAAAGCCCTTTAAGAAAGAGAAACAGGAAATAAAGATAAAAAGACCATATGAAGATGGCAGATAAACAGAGAGTCTGGATTATGGTTATTGTGTTTTCTCTTAATTTTTTAACTTTTAATGAGCTAATTACAGAGAGACAATTGATTGCTAAGGCTAAGTTATTGCTAAGTATAAGTTAAACAAATACATACACTTTAAAGATATCTTGACTCTGAAATCCGTTTATAAGAATATGTTGCTTGGGAAAAGAGTTTCTGCTTTTGTCTCCACAGAAGATCAAAACCTGTGGATTGGTTCTAGGCAAATGTGTTTCCATTTGCCAAGGCCGCCTGAGCATTCTTAGCTTCCAAGATGGCCAGTTGAAATGATCCAGCTTCAAGACCCCATGAGATCAACAATGTCCTTTGACAGCAGGAAGTAGTAAAAGAAAGAAAGATATGTCTAATTTCCCCAAAATATTACTTATTAATTTTTTTTTCATTATAAATGGTTAATGGTCATAGTCAATCTCTGTTATAGGAATGATTAGAAAAGATAAGTGGATTTTGATTTATTGATATAAACTTAAGGCCAATTTTGTTATGCTGTATGTATTTTTATACTCTTGATTAAGCTATGATGCTGATGTAACTCATTTAAAATTGTAATGTGTAATTGAGAAATGCAGATTAATAGTCATCTATGATAACCAAACTTATAGCCATGTTAGTTAGGTTTTTGTAGGTATACAAAGATATATTTCAATTAGATAGGTAGTCTTCAAACACTTCAAAGACATGCAGAATATGGCATTTAAAATATTTTAAGAACTTAGACTTTTCTGGACAGTGAGACAGGTCTGTTCCTGGCAGCACCAATGTATTTCAGGAAAATGATGGGCATTGAAGAAACTTCATGTGGGATTTACTTTGTGGCAACAGTTAGCCACTGGACAAGAAACTGTTCTGGTATTGACTGTTTGATAGTATGCTGTATAAACTGGACATGCAGGTTCCATAGGAAAGTGACCTCTGAACGTTGGCAAAACAAGCCGAGATGGTCCTTCAGGTTCCTGCTTTGCAGAAAACATTGCCAGGAATCCTTCTGGACACAAGGAGAAGCGACTGATGGACTGTGACAGATTTCCTGTATCACTGCAAGGTATGCCAGAGACTTTGGGCCATATAGGCTTAAGATGGTGCCCCAACATTACAAAGGAACTTTGGATGATTATCCAGGCAGACAGGTGTCATCTCTGTCATTTTCTAGACTTTGGAAGTTGCTTGCACTTCCTGTTTATTTGCATAATATTATATCCTTCTGTGGTCTTTGATGTGGTTGAAGGTTTAATAATTATAGGTATAGTTCATTTTAGTTTAAAAGGTATATAAATATGAAACTTTAGACTCACAATGATAAGGTAGATAATAGAATATTTTCTTTAAGTTTGTTAATTACAAGTAGACTAGATATTGTAACTGTAATTTTTGATTGATTAATTCTGTTGTATGTAATTTTGCTATATGGGAATTGAAGCCTTCCTTTTTGATTAGACAGAAAAGAGGAGATGTGGTGGAAATGCTCTCTGTATGATATAAATAAAGTAACTGGTTTGGCCTATGCACAGCACCATAGAAGTGTGTGGAGAATCAGAGGACAGGCAGGTAGGAGAAGGGTGGAGTTAGACAGTCTCCATCCGACCATCAAAGAAGACAGACATGTAAGAGATACAGGTAAGCCATGGTATGAGCCACGTGGTGGGTAGAATAGTAGAAATGGGTTGATTTAAGATGAAAGAGCTAGTTAGTAATGTGCTTAAGACATGGGCCAAACAGTATAAAGTATATAAGTGTCTGATTCATTTCTTTGGGGGACAAAAGCTGCCGTGGTCCAGGTTACAAACCTCCGGGCCCAAATGGCCCGGAAAAACTTACTACAACAAATTTTTGTTTTTTTTTTTTTACCCTTGATCCTAAGTTCTATTGGCTTAGAGGTTTTGGTTCCAGAGAGGTGGTGCTCCTACAGTTTCTGCCAGGAGCAACAACAAACATTCCATTGAACTATAAAACTTAGACTTGCCCCTGGCCTGCTCACTTTGGGCTTCTAATGCCCTTAAACCAACAATCTTAGGAGTAAACAATTGAGATTACTATGGGGAAATTTGATTGCTTCTCCACAATGAAGGCAAGAAATATTATGTCTGGAGTACATGATATCATTAGGGCATCTCTTAGTGCTACCTTGTTCAGTTATTAAAGTCAATGGTAAACTATAACAGCATAATCCAGGCAATATGACAAAAACACAGACCTGTGTTGATATATTGTGTATTTAATAAAGTTTACCTAAAATCAGAAGACAGAGCTACCCACAGAATTAGCCATAGAGATCATGGAGTAGGGACCCACACCTTTAATTCTAGCACTGAGAAGGCAGAGATCTGCCTTGATCTCTGTGAGTTCAAGGCCAGAGTTAGGTGATGGTGGTCCAAACGTTTAATCCTAACACTTAGGATCTTATGCTTATGCTTCTAGTACTTGGGAAACACAGAGGCTTTTAATCCTAGCATTAGGAATGTTCAACCAGGAAGAGAGATAACTGATAGAGAAACAAAGATAAAGTAGAAGGAGACAGGAGTTCAGGTGTAGCAGGTTCAGTTATCTTTGAGCAAGACCTAGGCAAGGATTTGAAGTCTGGTTGCATACTGCCTGCCCTTCCTGTTTGTTCCTATGCTCTTGGAGGGAGGATTGCCAATACTGTAGCATGGGAACTTCAACCCTCCAGGAATTCCCCTAAGATTCAATCTTGTATCAGTGAATGTTTATGTAACTCCTTAATACATATTAATCCTTTTAATTGCCAGTGAATAGTTCTTACAATATTCAGGTTCATCCTTAACCTCCTTCTCATTCAGCTGAAGACACAGAGGAATTAAGTCTGAGGATTTGTTAGGAGTTGGCTAGGTGAGAAGTATCTGTGGCTTGTTCCTTTGTCTCTCTGATTTTTTTAGCTTTCCTCCAATATCTGTCTCTGGGTTTTTATTGTAAGACCAAGTAAAATTTGTGCAATATCTGGCAGCCAATTTTTTGGGCATGAATTTATGAAAAAACTGCTTACCTGTTGCTCTACAGTCATCCTCACATGCCTGAGATACACATGGCCAAAGTCACTACTCTGAAGACTAAGGAGTTAGTAGGAATTAGGTGCTTTCACATATTCATTTATGCAGATGGCTGACTTTGGTTTCTTCCCTTTCCCAGTGGGTTCTGTCTTTTCCTAGATCTGCCCTTGAGCTGCTACCACACTAAATAGCTACCCCATTTTACTATCATCTGAATCATCATTATCAGTAGATTCAGTGAGGCAGTTGGGATTTCTTAAAAAGAAGAATTAGTTTAAAGCACAGAGAAAGCTTTATCTCACATTAAAAATGAGAAATAGTATTACAATAAAAGGAATTTGGTCTCTGTTTGATAATACTCTAGAGAGTTCAAAAATAGAACAATTAAATTAGAGGATAATTAATGCAGATGAGATTTTCATAATGCCTATTATAAATATTATTTGTTTGATTATTTCTGTTTTATCATTAAAGCATCAGTTAATATGAATGCAAGATAAAAGTCTTTAAAAACTTGTTGAAACATATCGTATGAAGATATTCAGACTCAGATAGGAAGAAACAATCTCAACATTGCCTTATGAGGATATGAAGAAACAGCTTAAAGCTTTCAAACAGCCAACCTTAACTTATCTGATAATCTTACAGGAGTTGCCAAATGATAGACAGCCTCAAGTCTAAGTAAGAACTGAATATACTCCTATGAAAATACTATATTTGAGGAAATTCAAGGAAGCAATAGTCTCATATGGCATGCACTCACCCTTTGTAAAGTAGATATTAAATTCATGGTCAACTTGTAATAGAATTATTCCTAAAGACTGAACAGATATGGGTAAAACAGTTTTGGAGGCTAGTACTCAGTTACAATGGAGAACTTTTTGGAAGAATGAAGCTAAGACCATTGAACAATGTAGTAGGACTAGAGGAATTAAAATCTTCCAAGAACAACTTCTTGCGGAGAAAGATTATGCTACTATAGAAAGGCAATTTTTATGATGACCACACTCTAGCTTTATGACACAGGACAGCCTTGAATGCTTAGAGTAGAACTGAAGAAGTAGGAAAGAAAATTGAGTCATTTACAAAAGTCATGCAAAGCCCATAAGAAACCTTCACAGATATTTTTACAAAGATTGACTTCAATAGTAAATATAATGGTACCAAATTTAGAAATTTGTCAAGTAATAATTTAATCTCTTGCTTTTAAAAATGCTAAAGCACAATGCAAAATATGATTAGGCCATTAAAGGCAAGATCAACACCCTTGTAGAAATATATCCAAAATACAATTAATATGAAATCTCATATCTGTGATGATGCTTGGGTAGAAGTTATTTCTAGAAGCTTGAAGACAAATCAAAATATTAAATGTTACAACTGTGGAAAATAAGGTCACTTTCAGGCTCCAGTATAAAATTCATCTTGGTCTTATCCTGTCATTATGGAAGAAACATCTTCCCCGAGTAGTTAAGAAATGTAAAGTTTATTTTAAAACACCAAACTTCTATGTCTGGGCAGGGAAAGGGACATAAATTGGGAAGAGGCAGGAGTTTGGCTCCTTCCATTTCAGTCTGTGCTTTCCTTCTCTTCCCCATTCAGTCTAAAGATGGAAACAGCATCTTTCCTTCTAGGTTGAGGAATTGGTGAGATGAGAAATGGTTGTGGCTTGTTTCTCTGTCTCTCTGCTCTTTTAGCATTTTCCCCTCCTCTCCAAAAATAAAAACAACAAACCCCCACCAAATGTCTCTGGATGATAAAACAGCAATAGAAAATAGAACAAAAAATTTGGAAAAAATATAAAGCAGATATTTTGGTAATCTTCTATAAATAAACAAAGACCAAAATAAAAAACAAAAAAGAATAAACGATGTCACCAAAGGTCTGTTAGGTACAGGGGCAGATGTATCAATAATTGCAGCAAAATCTTGGCATCCAAATTGGTTCCTTCAAAAAGGTAAATGTACAGCTTTTGAGAATTGGAACATGATTTTAGGTAAAACAGATAAAAAAAAAAAAGCTCAAATGTATAGGACCAGAAGGAAAAAAAGGAAAATTAAAGCCATATGTGGCAACATTACCATGAATATTTGGGGATGTGGTTTATTTCCATGATAGAATACTCAGGTTAATATCCCCCAAATCTCAGAAACAAACAATAAACTAAAACATGCTTCTGGGAAAAAAAATATTAGAATGTACTAGAAGAATTAGTCTTTGATCATTCAGATTGTACAAAAACAAGGCACAACAACTGCTACAGCTTTGTCTTTACAATGGTTAACAGATAATCCTATACTGCTCCAGCAATAGACTTTAACAATTTCTTTTGAAATTGTGGACCTCCCCTGAGTCCAGGTCCTGAATGGCCACTCTGCTGCTCTGGTGCTGAGCAATGCCTGCTCATAACACAGTGGTGAAAGTAGCAGCTGGGGGAACAGCTGGTTCACTTGGTCCTGGGTGCATGCCTCAGAGGTACAAAACTCAGCTTCAGCAGAGAATACAGCCTGCACAGACCACGACTGGTACACTAACAGCAAGGAAGTAGAGGAGTTCTTAAAAGCACAGCTGATAGGTCAGAGGTCAGAAGGTGACTTCTGCAACTTACACCTGGGCCCTGAGATGGCTTCTCAACTTCAGTGCAGAGCACAGCTCACCCAGTACACAGCTGGTGTAATAGCAATGAGGCAACAGCTAGATCCCAGGGCACACAGCTGAGAGGTGAGAGGTGAAGAGGTGATGACTGGCATAACACTGCAACCTCATGAGAACAGCCAACTCTCTGAGCACATAGCAAATTAAGAGCCCTCAGACCAACAACTTTCTAAGAGCTGACCAAAAACTAACCAAGAGTGAATTGGGGATACAATGGGCAGATGGCAGTGCAAGAATACATACAACAATACAAAGTTCAACAAGACACCACCAGAAGAAGCAAGTAGTTCTATAGCTTCAAGACCTGAACATAACAATGAAGAGGGAACAGAAGGAAACAACCTTAAAAACAGCTTTATGAAACTAATAGAAGCCTTAAAATAGGATATAAAACTCCCTTAAAGAAATATAAGAAGATCCAGAACAGAGTCAGAGGTGAACAGATCACGGCACCTGGACCACCCATCCAGAGAGTCCATCTACAGAACCCTAACCCTAACCCTAGGGACTGATCTCAGACTCTCCCTAGCAGACAGGCACTAGGCCTAGAGAGATCAGAAATATAGGAAAAAATCTAAATATAATAAAGGCAATTTACAGGAAGCCGACAGCCAACATTAAATTTAATGGAGAAAAATTCAAAGCAATCCCACTAAAATCAGGAGCTGGACAAGGATGTCCTCTCTCCCCTTATCTATTCAATATAGTTCTCGAGGTTTTAGCTAAAGCAATAAAACACCAAAAAGAGATTAAAGAGATACAAATTAAAAAAAGAAAAAGTGAAAGAATCTCTATTTACACATAATATGATTGTATACATAAGTGACCCACAAAATTCTACCAGGGAACTTCTACAGCTGATAAAATCCCTCAGCAATGTAGCAGGATACAAGATTAGCTCAAAGAAATCAGTAGCCCTACCATACATTAAAGATAAAAGAAATAAGGGAATCATCACCCTTTATAATAGGGGCAAATAGCATTAACACCTTGGAGTAACTATAACCAAAGAAGGAACAGATCTATTTGACAAAAATTTTATACTGAAGAAAGAATTTGAAGAGGATATAAGAAAATGAAAAGACCTCCCATGTTCCTGGATAGGTAGGATCAACATAGTAAAAATGGCAATTCTACCAATCTACAGATTCAATGCACTGCCCATCAAAATCCCAACACAATGTTTTACAGACCTAGAAAGAACAATACTTAACTTCATTTGGAATAACAGGAAATCCAGGAATGCCAAAACAATTTTGCTCAACAAAAGAACCTCAGGAGGCATCATCATCTCTGACTTCAAGTTATACTATAGAGCTACAGTAATAAAAACAGCCTGGTACTGGCATAAAACAGACTTGTGGATCAATGGAATAGAATTAAGGATTAACTCAAAAACCTACGAATACCTGATCTTTGATTTAAAAAAAAAAAGGCCCAAAATATTCAATGGAAAAAAGATAATATCTTTAACAAATGGTGGTGGTATAGCTGGATGGTAGTGTGTAGAAAAATGCAAATACATCCAATGCACAAAACTCAAATTCAAGTAGATCAAAGACCTCAACATAAACCCAGCCACACTAAACTTGATAGAAAAGAAAATAGGAAATACTCTCCAAGGAATTGGCACAGGCGGCCACTTCCTAAATATAACACCAGTGGCACAGACACTAAAAACAACAGTCAATAAGTAGGACCTCCTGAAACTGCGAAGCTTCTATAAAGCCAAGGACACAGTCAATAGGACAAAATGACAGCCTACAGAATGGAAAAAGAATTTTACCAACCCTACAAGTGGCCAAGGACTGATCTCTAAAATATATAGAGAATTCAAGAAACTAAAGCCCAAAACCTTGAATAACCCAATCAAAAAATGGAGCTCAGAACTCAAAAGGAAATTCTCAGCAGAAGAATTACAAACAGCGGAAAGGCACTTGAAAAAGTGCTCAATATCTTTAGCCATCAGAGAAATGCAAATCAAAACAACTTTGAGATACCACCTTATACCTGTCAAATTGGCTACAATAAAAGACACAGATGACAGTCTATGTTGGAAAGATTGCGGAGCAAGGGGAACACTCCTCCATTGATGGTGGGAGTGTAAGCTTGTTCAGTCACTCTGGAATGGAGTATGACGGTTCCTCAGAAAACTGGGAATCCATCTCCCCAAGGATCTAGTAATACCATTACTGCTGGGCTTATACCCTAAAGATGCACATTTGCACTCCAAAGGCATTAGCTTAACTATATTCATAGCACCATTATTCATAGGTCACTTAGGTATATAATCATATCATCTGCAAATAGATATAGTTTCACTTCTATTTTCCAATTTGTATCTTTTTAATCTCCTTTTGTTCATATTGCTTTAGCTAAAACTTTGAGAACTCTATTGAATAGATAATGGAAGAGGGGACAGCTTTGTGTAGTTCTTGAGATTAGTGGGACAGCTTTGAGTTTCTGTTCATTTAGTTTGATGTTGACTGTCAGCTTCTTGTAAATTGCCTTTAAGATAGTTAGGAATTTTCCTTGTATCCTGATCTTTCCAGGACTTTAATCCTAAAGGAGTGTTGGACTTTGTCAAAGGCTTTTTCAGCATCTAAGGAGATTATCATGTGATTTTTTTCCTTCAATTTGCTTCTATGATGGATAACATTTATACTTTTTCATTTGTTGAACCATCCCTGCATTTCTGGGATGGATCCTACTTGATCGTCATGGATGACTTTTTTTTATATGTTGTTATAATCAGTTTGCCAAAATTTTGTTGCATATTTTTGTGTTAATGTTCACGAGGGAGATTGGTCTATAATTGTCTTTCTTTGTTGCATCTTTGTGCAGGTTCGGTATCCCGGTGATTGTGGCTTCATGAAAAGTGTTTCGCAGTTTTCCTTCAGTCTCCAAAATATAGAACCGTTTGTTGAGTATTGGTATTAGTTCTTCTTTGAATGTCTGGTACAGTTATGTAATAGAACCATCTGGGCCTGGGGTCTTTTTTAGTTGGGAGACTTTTAATGACAGCTTCAATTTCCTTTGGTGTTATAGGTCTGTTTATGTCATTATGATCTTGATTTAATTTGGTAAGTGGTACTTGTCCAGAAAGCTTTTCATTTCTTCTAGGTTTTCATTTTACTTCTTCAAAGTATGGCCTGATAATTCTCTGAATTTCCTGGGGGGGTCTGTTGTTATGTCTCCTTTTTTCATTTCTGAGTCTGTTAATATGAATACTCTCTCTGTGTCTTTTGGTTAGTTTGCATGAGGGTTTGTCTATCTCATTGACTTTCTCAAAGAACCAACTTTTGATTCATTGATTATTTGTATTGTTCTCTTTGTTTCTATTGTATTGATTTCAGCCCTAAGTCTGATCATTTTCTGCTGTGTACTCCATCTAGGTGAGTTTGCTTGTAATTGTTCTAAAGCCTTGAGCTCAGTTGTTAGGTATCTTGTGTGAGATTTCTCTTGGTTTTCTATATAGGCATCTAGTGCTATGTTTTTTCCTCTTAACACTGCTTTCATTGTGTCCCATAAATTGGGTATGTTGTAGGTTTGTTTTCTTTTTTATTTTATTATTATGAACAAAGAAGTCACACTTTCTATCCTTGTATATCCTTATTCAAGGTCCCTTCACCCTCCCAACACATCAGGTTATTCTCTCTTCTCCACAACTCCCAATCCCCTCCCTGGGCAGGCAGTAGGGAGGCCCATGGTCCCACTGTCCCAATATTGCTTAGTTCAGCCTCCACACCTGACAGATCCAGTTTTCTACTCCCAACCTCAAGACTGAGTCAGGTATTCCTCTAGGGAGAGTGGGATCCAAGGAGTTAGTCCAAGGTGTTTCTGATCCCAAGCTGTTTAGTGGTTGTGGTTTGCAGCTTGGGCATGTTTTTCTTTTTTCTTGTTTGTTTGTTGGTTGGTTGGTTTGTTTAGAGTCCACTAATGAGTGAGTACATAACCTGCTTATCTTTCTGGGTTTGTGATACCTCGCTATGGAGAGGGTGCAGAGCAAGGGGAACACTCCTCCATTGTTGGTGGGAATGTAAGCTTGTTGAGCAACTCTGGAATGCAGTATGGTGGTTTCTTAGAAAACCAAGAATCAATCTCCCCAAGGACCCAGAAATACCACTTCTGGGTGTATACCCAAAGGATGCACAGTCACACTCCAATGGCATTAGCTCAAATATGTTCATAGCAGCATTATTTGTAATACAAGAACCTGGAAACAACCTAGATGCCCCTCAACTGAAGAATGCATTAACAAACTGTGGTACATCTACACAACTGAGTACTACTCAGCAGTATGAAAAAATGATATCCTAAAATTTGCAGGCAACTGGATGGATTTGGAGAATATCTTCCTGGGCGACGTATCACAAACCCAGAAAGATAAGCAGGGGATGTGCTCACACATTAGTGGACTCTAAACAAACAAACAAACAAAGAAACAAACAATCAAAAAAAGCAAAGCATGCCCAAGCTGCAAACTACAACCACTGAGGAAACACCTTGGACTGACTCCTTGGATCCCACTCCCACTAGAGGAACACCTGACTCAGTCTTGATGTTGGGGGTAGAAAACTGGATTTGCCAGGAGTGGAGGTTGAGCTAAGCAATATTGGGACCTTGGGACCTTGGTATTGCCTGCCCATGGGGGGAATGGGGAGATGTGGAGAAGAAAGAATGACCTGATGTGGTGGAAGGGGGAAGGAACCTTGATTAAGAATATACAAGCATAGAAAAGTGACTTCTTTATTCATAATTAAAAATAAAACAAAAAAATATGCAAAAAGGATATGATCATGTGTTTTTCTTCCTTTAGTTTGTTTATATGATGGATGACGTTGACAGTTTTTTGAATGTTGAACCATCCCTTCATTTCTGGGATGAAGTCTATTTGGTTTATTCCTTCTAGGTGTGTTTGCTTCTAATTGTTCTAAGGCTTTCAACTGTGCTGATACTTCTTTAGTGTGGAATTTCTCTAAGTTTTTCATATGGCATCTAGTGCCATGAATTTTCTTCTTAAGACTGCTTTCATTGTGTCCCACAAGTTTGGATATGTTGTGGATTCATTTTCATTAAATTCTATGAAGACTTTGATTTCTTTCTTAATTTCTTCCTTGACCCAGAGATGGTTCAGCTGAGTGATGTTTAGTTTCCATGAGTTGGTACACTTTCTGTGATTTTTGATGTTGTTGAACTCTAACTTTAGGTCTGATATGATACAGGGGATTATTTCCATTTTTTTTGTATCTGTTGATATTTGCTTTATAACCAATTATGTGGTCAATTTTAGAGAAAGTTCTAAGTGGTGCTGAGAAATATGTATATTCCTTTGCATTTGGCTGGAAGCTTCTGTAAATATCTATTAAATCCATTTGCATAATACCCTCTGTTAGACTCCTTATTTTTCTGTTGAGTCTCTGTCTGGTTGACCTATCCAAGGGTCAAAGTGGGGTATTGAAGTCTCCCATTATTAGGATATGAGAGTTGATACGGGATTAGAGCTTTAGTAGTGTTTCTTTTACATAGAGATAGGTTCCTTTATATTAGGGGCATAAATATTAAGGATTGAAATATCCTCTTGACCAATTTTTCCTGCAATGAATAAGTAATGCCCATTTTGGTTCCTTTTAATTGATTTCAGTTTAAAGTCTACTTTGTTAGTTATTAGGATGGCAACCCCAGTTTCTTTCTTAGGGCCATTTGATTGGAAAATATTTCCCAACCCTTTATTCTAAGTCTGTGTCTGTCTTTGTGGTTGAGGTGTTTTTCTTGTATGCAGCAGAAGGATGGCTTATGTTTTTGTTAGTGTGTATCTTTTTATAGTTGAGTTGAGTCCATTGACATTAAGGGATATTAGTGACCACTGATTGATATTTACTGTTTTTCTGGTGGTAGTTGATATATATTTCCTTTCTCTGGGCTTTTCTTCTGTGGGATATTGATTGTTTGTAATTTCATGAGTGTATCTGGGATCCTTAGGTTGCAGTTTTCTGTTGTAGAAGTATTCTGGCTCTGTTTGGACCAGAAGTTTGTACCGTTCTCGGGGCAGCTTTTTTCCCCAAAGAAATGAATCAGACACTTATATTAATTTTATATTGTTTGACCTATGTCTCAAGCACATTATTAGCTATCTCTTTCATCTTAACTCAATCCATTTTTAGTGTTTATTTGCCACGTGGCCTGGCCAATTGCTAACCTGAATTTTTTTATATGGTTTTTCCTCGGCAGTCAGATGGAGACTGACTAACTCTGCCCTCCTTCTACTTGTCTCTCTTTTGATCTTTTATTCACTTTTATGGTGCTCTACATAGGCCAAACCAGTGACTTTATTTATAGGATTTAGAGAACATTTTTACCACATTTTTCTCTTTTCTATATTACCAAAAAGTAAGGTTTCAATTTTTATATATCAAAATTACATACAATAAAACAGCTATCAAGCAACAATTATAGTTACAATATCTAGCCTATTTGTAATTAACAAGCTTAAAAAATATTTTATTATCTACCTTATCTTTGTGAGTATAAAGTTTCATATCTAATATATCTTTTAAAATAACCAAGAAAAAATATACCTATAGTTCTTAAATCTTTAACTACATTAAAGACCACAGAAGGATATAATAATACCCAAATGAACAGGAAGTGAAGGAACCACCAAAGTCTAGAAAATGAAAGAGATGACACCTGTCTGCTTGGACAGTCACCCAAAGTTCCTTTTTTCTCTTTTATTATTATTATTGTTATTAACAAAGAAGTAACACTTTCTATCCTTGTATATCCTTATTCAAGGTCCCTTTATCCTCCTAACACATCAGGTCATTCTCTCTTCTCCACAACTCCCAATCCCCTCCCTGGGCAGGCAGCAGGCAGTTCCATGTCATACTGTCCCAATATTGCTTAGTTCAGCCTCCACTCCTGACAGATCCAATTTTCTCCTCCCAACCTCAAGACTGAGTCAGGTGTTCCTCTAGGGGGAGTGGGATCGAAGGAGTCAGTCCAGGGTGTTTCTGATCCCAAGCTGTTCAGTGGTTGTGGTTTGCAACTTGGGCATGCTTTGCTTTTTTCTTGTTTGTTTGTTTCTTTGTTTAAGGTCTACTAATGAGTGAGTACATCCCCTGCTTATCTTTCTGAGTTTGTGATACCTCGCTCAGGAGGATATTCTCCAAATCCATTCATTTGCCTTCAAATTTTAGGATATCATTTTTCCTTACGGCTGAGTAGTACTCCATTGTGTAGATGTACCACAGTTTGTTAATCCATTCTTCAGTAGAGGGACATCTAGGTTGTTTCCAGGTTCTTGCTATTACAAAAAATGCTACTATGAACATAGTTGAGCTAATGCCTTTGAACTGTGACTGTGCATCTTTAGGGTATACACCCAGAAGTGGTATTGCTGTGTCCTTGGGGAGATTCTCAATTTTCTGAGAAACTGCCATACTGCATTCCAAAGTGGCTGAACAAGCTTACACTCCCATCAACAATGGAGGAGTGTTCCCCTTGCTCTGCATCCTCTCTAGCATAGGCTGTCCTCTGTATCTTTTATTTTAGCCAATCTAACAGGTGTCAGATGGTATCTCAAAGTTGTTTTAATTTGCATTTCTCTGATGGCTAAAGATGATGAGCACTTTTTCAGGTGCCTTTCAGCCATTTGTAATTCTTCTGCTGAGAATTCCCTTTTTAGATCTGTACCCCATTTTTTGATTAGGTTATTCAAGGTTTGGGGCTCTAGTTTCTTGAGTTCTTTATATATCTTAGAGATCAGTCCTCTATCACTTGTAGGGTTGGTGAAGATATTTTCCCATTCTGTAGGATGTCGTTTTGTCCTATTGACAGTGTCCTTGGCTTTGCAGAAGCTTCTTAGCTTCAGGAGACCCCACTTATTGATTGTTGGTCTTAGTGTCTGTGCCACTGGTGTTATATTTAGGAAGTGGTCGCCTGTGCCAGTTTGTAGAAGTGTATTTCCGACTTTCTTTTCTATCAAGTTTAAAGTGGCTGAGTTTATGTTGAGGTCTTTGATTCACTTGGATTTGAGTTTTGTGCAGGGTGACAGGCTTGGATCTATTTGCATTTTTCTACACACTTCCATCCACCTATGCCAACATCATTTGTTAAAGTTACTATCTTTTTTCAATTGAATGTTTTGGGCCTCTTTGTCAAAGATCAGGTGTTCATAGGTTTTTGGGTGATGTCTGGATCCTCAATTCTATTCCATTGATCCACAATGGAATAGACAGACTGTTTTTATCCCAGTAACAGACTGTTTTTATTACTGTAGCTCGATAGTATGGTGATACCTCCTGAGGTTCTTCTGTTGAGTAAAATTGTTTTGACAATCCTGGCTTTCCTGTTATTCAAAATGAAATTGAGTATTGTTCTTTCAAGGTCCAAAAGATATTGTGTTGGGATTTTGATGGACAGTGTCTTGAATCTGTAGACTGCCTTTGGTAGAATTGCCATTTTTACTGTGTTGATCCTACCTATCCAGGAACATGGGAGAGGTTTCCATTTTCTGATATCCTCTTCAATTTCTTTTTTCAGTGATTTAAAATTTTTGTCAAATAGGTCTGTTACTTCTTTGGTTATAATTACTCCAAGGTACTTAATCCTATTTGCTGCTATTATGAAAGGTAATGTTTTTTTTTTTAATTTCTTTTTCAGCTCTTCTTTCTTTAGTGTATAGAAGGGCTACTGATTTCTTAGAGTTAATCTTGTATCCTGCTACATTGCTAAAGGTGTTTATTAGCCATAGCAGTTCCTTGGAAGAATTTTGTGGGTCACTTATGTATACAATCATATCATCTGCAAACAGAGATAGCTTCATTTCTTCTTTTCCAATTGTATACCCTTAATCTTTTTTTCTTCTCTTATTGCTTTAGCTAAAACTTCTAAAAATATATTGGAGAGATAAGGGGAGAGAGGACATCCTTGTCTAGTTCCTGATTTTAGTGGGATTCCTTTGAGTTTTTCTCCTTTAAGTTTGATACTGGCTGTCGGCTTCTTGTAAATCGCCTTTATTATATTTAGGTATCCTCCCTGTATTCCTGATCTCTCCAGGGCTTTAATCATAAAGGAGTGTTGGATTTTGTCAAAGATTTTTTCCGCATCTAAGGATATGATCATGTGGTTTTGTTCCTTTAGTTTGTTTATATGATGGATAACGTTTATGGTTTTTCATATGTTAAACCAGACCTGCATTTCTGGGATGAAGCCTACTTGGTCGTGGTGGATGATATTTTTTATACATTGTTGTATATGGTTTGCTAAAATTTTGTTGAGAATTTTCGCATCAATATTCATGAGGGAAATTGGTCTGTAATTCTCCTTCTTTGTTGTGTCTTTGAGTGGCTTGTGCATTAGGGTAATTGTGGCCTCATAAAAGGAATTTGGCAATATTCCTTCAGTTTCTACTGTGTGAAATAGTTTGAGGAGTAACGGTAGTAATTCTTCTTTGAATGTCTGGTAGAATTCGGCACTGAAACCATCTGGACCAGGGTTTTTAAATTTGGGGATGATTTTAATGACAGCTTCAATTTCCTTAAGGGTTATAGGCCTGTTTAGGTAATTAATCTGATCTTCTTTTAATTTTGGTAGATGGTACCTGTCCAGAAAACTGTCCATTTCTTCTAGGTTTTCCATTTTTGTGGAATACAATTTTCAAAGTATGATCTGATAATTCTCTGGATTTCCTGGGGGTCTGTTATGTCCTTTTTATTTCTGATTTTGTTGATTTGGACACTCTCTCTCTCTGTTTTTTGATTAGTTTGGCTAATGGCTTATCTATCTTGTTGACTCTTCAAAGAACCAACTCTTAGATTCATGGATTCTTTGTATTGTTCTTTTTGTTTCAATTGTATTGATTTCAGCTCTAAGTTTGATTATTTCCTGCTATCTACTCTTTCTAGGTCAGTTTGCTTCTAATTGTTCTAAGGCTTTCAGCTGAGCTGTTAGGTCTCTAGTGTGAGATTTGTGTAGGTTTTTCATGTAGGCATCTAGCCCTATAAATTTTCCTCTTAAGACTGCTTTCATTGTGTTCCACAAGTGTGGATATGTTGTGGATTCATTTTCATTGAATTCTAAGAAGACTTTGATTTCTTTCTTAATTTCTTCCTTGACCCAGAGATGGTTCAGCTGAGTGATGCTTAGTTTTCATGAGTTCGTAGGCTTTCTGTGATTTTAGATGTTGTTGAACTCTATGTTTCGGCCCTGGTAGTCCGATATGTTACAAGGGATTATTTCCATTTTTATGTATCTGTTGATATTTGCTTCATGGCCAATTATGTGGTCAATTTTGGAGAAAGTTCCATGAGGAGCTGAGAAATATGTATATTCTTTTGCATTTCGGTGGAAGCTTCTGTAGATATCTATTAAATCCATTTGCATCATAACATCTTTTAGACTCCTTATTTCTCTCTTGAGTCTCTGTCTGGTTGACCTATCCAGGGTTGAAAGTGGAGTATTGAAGTCTACCACTATTAGGGTGTAAGAATTGATGTGGGATTCGAGCTTTAGCAGTATATCTTTTAAATAGGTATGTGCCCTTATATTAGGGGCATAAATATTCAGGATTGAAATTTCCTCTTTTTTTCGTTCTTTATTTTGTATTTATCAAAAAAAAAAAACAGTAAAAAGAATTTAAAATGCGGAAGAGTTAACAATAACTATACAGAGGATAAGAATCATAAGCATGGCTTATCAAGGGTGGAAATACAAATAAGATTGCTACACATATATTTTCTTTGTGTTCAGCTTTCCCTCTGAATTTTTTTCCATCCCTGTATATCCTTATTCAAGGTCTCTTCCCCCTCCCACCACATCTGGTCATTTTTCTTCTCTGCAACTCCCCATCCCCTCCCTGGGCAGGGAGCAGACAGTCCTATGGTCCCACTGACCCAATAATGCTTGGATCAGTCTCCACTCCTGGCCAAATCCAGTTCTGTCCCCCCTCCCTCAAGAGTGAG